>JAQZBX010089462.1:0-12630 GCA_029593785.1 Cabassous unicinctus
CTCCCATGTGGGAGGTGGACACTCAATTCCTTGAGCCACATCTACTTTAAGCACATGTCATGAGTGAGTGATAGAGACTGTTTCAACTATACTATATTCTCCTAGATCATTACTTACTTCCCCATTCTTGCAACTCCTATTTTTCTCTCAGAAAAAAAAAATATTCCTCATTTGGTCAGTGGAATTTTGTACTTCTCAAGGACCATAAAATACATGGAAACAGTAATGATTCACTCTGAACTGAGAGTATAAATTTGTTCTCATGGAAAACACTTTATACATGAAGAATATATGAATGGTTTCAAGAAAAAGAATCATCAATCTGTCTTCTATTGGTTAAACCATAAGTGCAATTTAAGCTTCTGTTTAAGGGAAAATTTGAAGAGAGGCCTTAATATATAAATTTCAGCTAAAGAAACTTCCATAAATTTAGTTAAGGATAAACACTAGGTTAAAGAAGGAAATACTAGTATTTTTCTGGGAGAAGTGGAAGACTTGTTTGCTGCTTGTAACCATGAAATTTATGTTATATAGAAGGAGGAGAAGACTTACTTTGTGTGAGCTCTGTTCTATTCAATTGTTTTATGTTATATAAATAGAATAATTATTTACTGGGACCCTAATATGAGAAATTTAGAAAAGATGAACCCTGTCACTTGAAGATTAAATGTCCAGAGTGGGGGAAGTGAGAATAAACACCCTCAGGTCCAGAGAACATCATTTAAACTAAGACACAGCAGAAAGCAATAACAGAGCCATTGCCTCTTATAATGCACCATAATAATGCAACCAGTGTCTAAGTGAGTTTATTTCAAACATAGGAGCAATGATTCCTTCCTCCACTGACAAGAGCTGAGTTTCTAAGAGAAGCCAATGCTAGAGTAAAAGTATTGGATTAGATGGTCCTGGATTTCACATCCTACTGTCTTTCACCAATGCTATGATTCTTATTTCCCCTCACTTCCAGATCACCCTTCTCAGAAGAATCGGGAGTACCCACATAGTCGAAAGATATATTATTCCCACTTTGATTATATAAGTGTTGCATCTCCTGGAGTTTCCAGAATGAAGGTAATTTTGTATTTATCGATTATCCAAGGAAGACTAACCAGAGAAACAAACAAACACACAAAATCACTGGAATGTACCAAAGAAGTTCTGTTTTGCTATGGGAAGTAAATATCATGGGAAGGAATGCTTTACTGACAGTAAGTACAGGGACATAGAGAAAGTCTCAGATATAGAGAAAGCACTCAGGTATAAATTTGGATTATTTTCTAATTTCTGTTTCAAGGTGGGTAGCCCTTAGGTTTCCTTTGCAGCTAAATTTCTCCCATTTCCATCATATGGAAATTTAATGTTTTTATCATTTTATATTTCAACTTTAGAGATTTTATTTGATTCATTATTGAAATATATTTATGTCATTTTACATATATACAAGATTTTTAAAATTTTCTAAAAGTCAATAAAAAGTGTTATTTAATATTCTGTGTCAAAATAATTTCAAAATCTGAAAGAGTTAAAGGCTTTTTTCTGCTTTTACTTTCCTTCTGGCTCTTAGTCATGGTAACTTGTTTTCTTAATATCTATATTGATTTTTTAAATTGTGCTCTGTATAATTTGTTGGGCTCATATTTTTTGTGAATTCTTGGAGGTCTCAGTGGAAAAAGAGGATTCACATTTGGCTTTATTTTTAAATTAGCAAGCTAGAACAATTTAATGTTAAGTTGTGCACCTAGAGCCTTTAAGGCCACATAACTGCTGTGATTTCAGAATGCTTGCTGGTTCCTCATTCAGAGGGCTTTCCCACCATTTGAACCAGGATCAGGGCAATTGTTTATTTTGATACCCACATTTGATTAATGTGTTTATACATTGTTAACATTTACAATGTAACTATAATTCCAAGGATCCATCTTTTATACAAGAATCTATTGCCAGAGTTTCCACTTAGGAGAGTTTTGGAATTCATTTTCATATTACACCTAGTAAGTTATATAGAATCACAAATTTTTCAGGGATGTCAGTGCCAAAATTGCAGTTGGCATTTGAACTCCACTAGACATCATGGTCCATTTTATTATTTATTTTGTGACTAAATTAATTCCTTTTGTTAGGCTAGATTATGGATGAATTTAAAAGATTCAGGGGAATATAGAGCTGTGAATCCTCATGTTTTAAAAAATAACAAATCAATAGCTTATCTACAGATTTGTGGGCAATAGAAAAAGAAGGGCAAATTGGATCTAAACTTAGTAGAAGGAAAGAAATAACAAAGATCTAAGTGAAGTGAAATGAAATAGAGTATAGAAAAACAATTGAGTGAACCAATGAAATTGTTTCTTGGAAAAGATCAGTAAAATAGCAAAGGTTTATTTAGATTGAAAAAGAAAAATTAAAAGGATACAAATTACTAAAATAAAACATGAAACCAAGGATGTTGCTAGATATTGCTGATATTAAAAGGATTATGAATGAATACTATGAAGAATTGTCTGCCAACATTCTAGAAAATCTAGAAGAATTTGACCAATTCCTAGAAACATGCAATTTACTGAACTTGACTGAAAAGAAGTAGATCCAAAAAAACTCTAACAAATTAAGAGATTCAATTAGTTATTAAAAAAAAAAAAAAAGCCCTCCCCAAAGTAGAAATCTGGGATCAGACAGTTTCCATAAAGAAATGTATGAAATATTCAAAGAAGAGTTAATTACAATACTTCCCACACCTTCCAACTTGAAGTCAAGTTATCTCTTCCAAACTCATTCTATGAGGTTAAAGTTATTGTAGTGCCATAGTTTCTCAAATATATAGCAAGGAAAGAAAACCAAGAACTAATTTTTCTCATTAATATAGATGCAAAAACCCTCAACAAAACTAGCATATCAAATCCAAGAGATTATTAAAAGTAGTATCCACCATGACCAAATGGGATTTATCTCAGGAAACAAGGGTTTCCTTGTTAAGATAATCAATGTCATACACCACATTAACACAATGAAGAGGAAAATCACTTGAAAATCTCAATTCATGCAGAAAATGTGAATGATAAATTCCAACACCTTTTCATGATAAAAAATACTAGGAAAATAAGAACAGAAATAATTTCCTAAACATGTTAAACAAACTATATGTAAAAACATAGGTAATCTTATCCTCAATGCTGAAAGAGTGAAAGCCATCCCTTTGAGGTCTGAAACAAGACAAAGATGCCTGTTTTCACTATTGCTATTCAGTGTTATACTAGAAGTTAGGAAATTAGGCCATAAAACTAAATAATAGACATTCAAATGAGAAAGGAAGAAGTAAACTATCTGTTTTAAATGATGCCATGAGCCTTTATATAGAAAATGCCAAAGCTTACACAAGAAAACTCTAGAGCTCATAAATGAATCCAGCCATATGCAACCTATGAGATTAACATGCAAAAATTAGTTGTGTTTTATACAACAGAAAAGCATTCTTAAATGAGCAGTTAAAAAATCCAGTCACCATAACATCTAAAAGAACAAAATACTTAAGAATAATTTTAACTAAGCAGCTTGCACAATGAAAAATTCAAAAAACTGCTACATGAAAATAGAGAAGACCTAAGTGGAAAGGCATTCTGTGTTAGTGAATAGGAAGAATTAATATTATTAAGATGTCAGTACTACCCGAAGTGATTGATAGCTTCAATGTAGTTCCCGTCTAAGTCCCAAGAGCCTTTTTAATGTCTCCAGTACCACATTAGGGTGTTGCATTTACTAATTTGTTTGTCTCTTGCCTTGTTAAGACTGAGCTGTTTGAGTGGTAGCAAAAGATCTTACTCTTCTCTTCATTACCAGAACACAGTTTAACGTTTACCATACAGTATTGTTGAATAAATATTAGTTGAATGACTGATAAATAAGTTGTTGAGTGAGTTAAACACATATTGCTAATTATTGGGGAGAATGGAGAAACAGTGGGAGAAAAGGACATCCTGTTGTGAGAGGGAAGCCTCATGAAGGAGAACCAAATCCAGAGTAGACAATTCGGGGGACAGAAGATATTTTAGAGTACCCATAATCTCTCTCCAGAATCAGCAATAGAGAAACAATTTTGTGAAATCTTGCAATGTTAGAGATCACATCTAAAGAGATGTGTCTTACTCCACAGGGGGAAGTAAGGAGTTCACTGGGTTAAGAGATGAAAATGGAGCTCCATAGCTCTCTCCCAAGGATGAAAACCAGCACAAGTTTGCATTGTGTTTTTCTTTCTTACCTGCAGAGAACTAAATATTTGATGGAGAAGGGAGACAAAAGAACACTTCATTAATAAGTCTCATGGGAATGAAATCCATAAAGTCATGTGTGGCAGTTTGATATTATTCTTATATTCAAATAGAGATATAGATTATGTTTGTAAACTGGTCTGTTCCTCTGGTTATGACACCCTTTGATTAATTCAAATTCAAAGTTTTTCATTTACTTGATTAAATCAAGATTAAGACTTTGATTTGAGCTTGTCATTGGGTTGACTCAGGGTTGAGTCCCTGCCCCCTTGGAGGCCTATGTAAATAGACACTAACTCAAGAAGATACACAGAGGAACACAGAGAGCTCCATAGATATAGAAGAGCAGAGAACTTGGTCGCGTCAGTTCTGCCATATGACAGAAAGGAGAAGGCTCAAACAGCTAAAGTCCTGGCAAGGAGATGAGCCCTATGCCAGCCTGCAGCTGAGATCAGAAGAAGGTGGGACCACAGCACTTTAAGAGGAAGAAGGCCAAACCCTCGCAGAGATTAGCAATGATTTTGGCAAGAAAGAACTTCTTATGGTTCAGTGAGTTGGACTCTTTATGGCCTAGTAACTGTAACTTTTACCCAAATAAATACCCTTTATAAAATCCAACAGACTTCTGGTACTTTTCATCAACACCCATTTGACCAATACAGCATGGAAACTCTAAATGCTTCTACACTTTCTCAAGTCTACTTTACTAATCTCTGGTGAAGACGTAACACAAATGTGTCTTCTAGAGACCACCTGGGTAGTTTTATCTCCCTTTTCTTCCTAGGAATATAGGTTCCAACTTCATCCATCATTCAAGGAATAATCTGCATTGATGAACTCAGAACCTGTCTTGATCATTTCTAGCTGAGTCTCAGGATATACACAGGTACTGGGGAAATGTGTTATGGCTCCATGAACCCCTTTTATTGGTAGTAATATTAGGGCCAAAACAGGGAAAACACACAAATAGAGCAAAAATTTTAAAAAGTCCCATGAGTTTAAAAGGTTAATTGGAGGGAGATAACATATACACTAAAATGTCTTTTTCTCTGATTTTCTTCTCTGGCCTTATCTTTCGCTCATGGGGCTTCCATCTCTCAACAATATTTTTTTCTGTTTCACTGCTTCTTCTTTCTCTACAATTTTTGGAATAATCTGCTTCAACACATTCATTCATTTTTTCTTTTAGTAATTCAACAAACATTTACTTGTCAAATTCTTTATGGGAGGAATTAAATATTAATCTGAGAATGAAGAAATGTGTAACACATTGTTCCTTTTACAAAGAGATTTCATCTAAACAGGTTAAGAGATGTCAAAATGAGTTCATACATTACCTGAACTGACTCTGAAATCCTTGTGAAGAGGATCTAAAAGTCTGGATTCATCCTGTGGAGGTTAGTGAAGGCTTCACATGGGAGATGATGATTGTACTGAGCCTTGAAGGAGGAACTGGAGTATTTCTATGAGGTGATGGGGGTAGAAGCACACCAAAGAGAGATAACAGGGTCAGAAATGTGGGTTCAATATCACATTAAGATGTGGTGAGGTTTAAGAAACAGTTCTTAATATCTGATGAACAGTGAAGGGAATGCATGGATAGTTGAAAAACAACATGGCCAGGGTGGCAGCAGCCAGGTAACAGAGAGTCTTGTCTTCTGTCCACAAGTTGATATTTATGTTTGAGGTAATTGGAGTGTCAGTGCAGGATTTATAGATGGAGGTGTTCATGAAAATCCTTGACCTGTGGAAAGATCTCTCTGTGTTAATGTGATTCTAGCTGTTGTCAAAACTATGGAGAGATGAGGAGGGATGAAAATAGAACAGTGGACATGGAGAAGGAGGTGTGGTGAGTGAGTCTGTGTGGTGTTGAAGCATAATGTATACAATATTCACTATTATTACTAGGCACAAGGCCAGACATTTCATTTTCATTATTTTATTTAAATATTTCAATTAGTTTATGAAATTGATTTCAATATTTTCATTAAATGGAAGAGGAGTATGAGACATACAGCAGTATGATATTCTTCTCCAATGCATATAATTCTATCTGGACTGAATCTTGGAGTTTGATGTCCCAAGATTTTGCATTTCACTAATAATTTTACTTCTTAATAAAGTTAATATTTTATTTTATATTTCTTATTATTTTATAAAAGATACTTATATTACATAAATGATACATACAAACTATAGGGATTCCCATATGTACTGCTCCCCACACCTTCCACATTTTCCCACACTAACCACATCCTTCTTTAGTGAGGTACATTCATTGCAATTTATGAACACATTTTTGAGCATTGCCACTAAACATGCATTATAGTTTACATTGTAGTTTACAATCTCTCTCACACAATTTTGTAGGTTATAGCAAGATATATAATTGCCTGTATTTGTCATTGTGATGTCGTTTGGTATGATTCCCAAGTCCCAAAAATACCCATATATTACACCTGTTTTTCCTTCTCATTTCTCTCAGAACCTCCAGTGGCCTCAGCCTCCACATCAATGAAATAATTTCTTCCATTGGTAGAATAACAATAAGTCTATAGTAGAATAGCACTAAGTCTACTTTAGTCCATTCCTCAAACATTAGAATTCTGGGATGGTGATGCCCACTCCACCTCTAATTGAGAGAGGGCTTCAATTCCACATAGCTGATGGATGGGACTCTCTTGCTTGAAGTTGTAGGCACTCTCAATTCCTTGGTATGGTGGTTATTCAGCATCTCCTCCTTGTTAGTTGTCCTGGGTGAATCCAATGAGCTGGAGATTAGGTGTTTCAACTCATTTGAGATTCAGGGTCCAGTTGGCACATGAACAGCCCAAAGATTTGTCTCTTGGATATACCCTTACCAACTCTAGTACTAATTATACATTGAAATAGAAGGGACAGTAGAGCCATGTGTAGGGAAACTACAACTCAATCCATATCTGTCACATTGGGGAGGATAAATTCCAAAGTAGGGCTCACTGGCAAGGCACCGAACTAGTGAGCTATCTGCCCTGACTATAGTTTCTGGATATCTCCAGAGACCTCAGCAGCCCCACTATTTGCAGAAGTATCTACTTTGGCTAGCAATGAGGTCCTGCTGAGATGTGACCTCCTGACTCACTTTGAAGTCTCATAACCATCTAAACTCATTTGTCTTTACCTTTTCCACCTTTTGGTCAATGTCTTGTTCCAGTTGCATTGCTGGTTGATGCTTGGTATTTATTATGCCCTTGGTTCCTGGGAGGCTCATCCCTGGGAGTCATGTCCCACACTGGGGGGAAGTTATTGCATTTATATGCTGAGTTCAGCTTAGAGAGAGGCCACCTTTGAGCAACAAGGAGGCTCTCAGGAGGTAACTCTTAAGCACATTATAATAATAGGCTAAGTTTCAATTTCACAAGTAATGGTTCATATGCACAGTTTTCAAAATCAAGTGTCCTTCAGAGGACCATCCTCCTTCACTATTTGTTACCCCTGTACTTGGAAGATTCTTGCTGCTCTGTTAGAGAATGTGGCAGAACTCCACAGGAAGCAATTTGATATTCTTTTGGTTATTTTGTGAACCTCCACTGACTCATGACAATGCCCTATGAATATTTGAACATATTTATATGCCTTATATGTTTACCCAAGTGAACTTCCTCCTATGTATCCCTTATCACTGACACCCTGCACCAATGATCCTCCTCTGCCACAGTTGTAACCCTTCTGTGATCCAAAGCTTCTTCAAAAATGAATCCAGTAAAATAGCCAAATACTATTAATAAGAAAATGAAATAATAATGGTAGTATTAAAAATAAGAAATAAAATAGAAAATAAAATAAATAAATAAATCTGGGATAATAAAATATAATGTAAAAACATTTAAAATTTTTTTAACATTTTAGCTTTCATCACTGTAAAATCTGTTGTCTTGTATGTACAGTGACTTTTTCTTCCATTGATTACTCAAGGTTCTTACTTTTTCACTTTGTCTTCAAAGAAGTTTTAGGTTACAGAAATGTAAAATACAAAACACAGGGGACTCCCGTATACCCAACATTCTCTCCCTTTTCCTCCTTCCTCTATTAATAACATTTTATACATGGACTGTACATATGTTACAACATATGTAGAAATATTGAAACATAGCTACTAACCAAGGTCCATGGTTTACATTATGGTTTACATTTTGGACCATACACTTTTATAAATTTTGAGGAAATTTAACATGGCCTGTCTCTATCATTGCAAGATCACGTAGAACATTTCCATCACCCCCAAAAGGCCCCCTGTTCCATCTATTCTATTCCTCAATTTAGGTCCTATGGCAACTACCAGGCTTCATTTTCTTAAAAAGTTTTTGTTTTTTCTTTTAAAGATTTTTAGATAGCATAAATGTTACAGAAAACATATAGGGGATTTCCATATGCCCTGCTCCCCACACTGCCCACATTTACCCACATTAACAACATCCTTTGTTAGGGTGGTACATTCATTTTAGTTGATGAACACATTTTGTAGCATTACCACTAAGCATGGATCCTTGTTTACATTGTAATTTTCACTCCCTCCCACATAATTCTGCAAGTTACAGCAAGATGTATAACAGAAATAAGCAGAGAAAAACAGTCTTCTTTCTTAGACCCTATGGATCTTCTTAGGTTGCTGGTATTTTCAACCAATCACCCTGTATCCTGCCCTTTGTAGATTTTGAGCCAGGTTTTAATGAGTAAAATAAGGAAAATACAAAATGGAACCTTTTTTTTTTTAAACAGCAAGAGATCCAAGAAAAGTAATACAAAGTGAATGTCTATATGTTCCCTGTCATAAAGTTTCAGCAGGATGCCTGATACCCCACTGGATCACTTCTTAAAGAAGAGCTGGTTATTGACCGAAGGACTTCATATATGCTAGGCAGGAATTCTTACGCTGAGCTAACCTGTCTCCTTGGGTGAACCAGCCTTTTAGAACGCTATCTATCCCTTTACCCTTGGGCAGGTTAGATTACCTGCTGTCTGTCAGAGTCCTGCTGATCAGCCTCTCTCTGCCTCTTCTCTTATGTAATTCCTCTCCTTACTTAGGTAGCTGGGTGTGACAGCTTGCCTGAGGAGATATCCCTCCTCCATCCCTGTCAAGGTGGGGTCACTTCCATTATTCAAGTGTTCCTCCACTGGCAAAACTAACCACAAAGTAACCACTCTCTAAACTCCCAGACCCTTCTTCCCAGGGAATCTGTTGTTACACTCAGTTCAGAGCAGGGAGTCAGCGGCTCCACTTAGGCTCTTTGTCCTGAGGGCAGGGCGTATGTGCACCTTCCAGCTACAGGGGTAAGAAACTCACAATTTTCCTTTGGCTTCTTTATCTTTCCAGTACCCTCTTAGAGCACCTTCCCATTCTATATATCCAAAGTAATTGACATGGAGGAAGACCTCTTCTCTCCTCTCAGTTAGATGTAATTCACCAGGAGTATTACCCTCACTTAATATCTTGGAGGTATGGGAGGGGAGCCCTTCCCAGTGGCCTGGAGGTTTAATAAGGCACAGCTTCTTGTTTTGGTCCCTTTATCTCTTTGTACCTCACTCTCCCAGGCATTGTGAAACAGTGTCCTCCTCTGTTGTATCCCAATGCATGTTGCCAAGGGATGCCTTCACCCTTTCTCTGTTTTAGTGAGAGGTGAACCTTATCTGCTCAACCCATTGGCCCTGTGCCTGAAATAATAAACATTATATTTTAGAACAGTATTAGATTTACAGAAAAAATGCAAGAATGTTATAGTTTCCAAGAACCTCTCATCCCCTTACCCCTGTTCTTAACATCTCCCATCCAAAATAATGCCTTACTTTTATTTGTCATAAATTCTTAGTCCCTCTGTGACTGTAAAAATTTCTCAGTTATCCTTGTTTTTGATGATTTGGATGGTTTTGAGGAGTGCAAGTCATGTATACTGTAAAGTCTCCCTCAGTTTGAATTTTCTGATATTCTTCTCATGAGTAGACTGGTTTAATTGGTTTTTGGAGGAAAACGCCAGAGACAAAGTATCATTTTCATCACAGCATATCCAGGGTGCATCTTATCAATGCACCTTAACACTGCTGATGTTGTTCTTAATCAGCAGTGTTTTGAGGGCTCCCAGGATAAAGTTCCTCATTTCTCTGTCTCCCCTTGTATCACCTTTGGAAAGAAGTCAGTAGGTGAAGCCCATACTTCAGGAGTGAGATTTTTATTCCATTGCTTTGAAAGAGCAATATCTACATAAATTATTGATTTTACTGCATGGTAGATTTGTCTCTTCTTATTTATTTAATCAATAATATATTAATATCAGAATGAAATAAATTTATTTCATACCTTTGATTGTGATAAAATACTACTTTTTTTCTTGTTCAATTTGTTCCATTTTTGGCCATGGGAGCACTTTCAGCTATGCTTTTTATCTTTTTACAATAACCCCATCAATGAGGGTTTCATTTTAGCACCTATTTATTTTTGGTACTACAATATGTGCCAGGTACTTCTTGCATGTTTCTTTCCTAGACACAGCAATTTTTCCAATAAGACACTTTTTGAACAATGGTTTTAAATTCCAAGGTCTGGGCACTATCTGTGCTCCATGCTAGTGTCTTCTAAGGCCTCTCTGCAGAGAGTGTCAGGAAATATATGTGTGTATACTAAGCCGTGTATATACACATGTTTAGAAATATGTCTACATATGACACTTTGTATCTATATTCATCTACACAAGAGTTCACACTGATGTGTCTAAGTCTAAACCATTATCATATAGAATATTCTCACCTCCTCCCCTTCCTTATTTGTAAGCGCACACTTCACAGTGAAAAAAATATTCCTTCATCTGTCAACAATCTATGAAATGATTCCAGTGTATGCATTGAAGTATTAGAATTGTTATTATATACATGGTGGAATGCTACATTATTAATTAGAGTACTATATTTATGCACAGTTTCTTTTGACTCCATTTTACAGGCTCCACTCATATCCAATATTACTTCTTTCAGCACATTTGCCCTATTCCCTTTTTTGATGTCAAGGTATAGAATTATAATATATTAGATGATTTGCAACATTTTCATTCTTTCTGGGATTCCCTTGACCTTGTAAATGATATTTTTATTTATATATATAAGGTCCACTCTTTGTGTTGTCAAGTTCAATGGGTTTTAACAAATGCATAATGTCATGTTTCTACAATTACAGTATTACACAGAATAGATTCATCTCTCTAAAAATTCGCCTGTGCTTCATCCATTCAACCTTCATTCCCTCACCCCAGTCCTCTGGCAACTAGTGAACATTCTATTGTCTCACTGTTTTTCCTTATCCAGAAGGTTATAAAATTGATATCATACATATGGAGAATTTTATAACTGGTTTCTTTTAATTAGAAATAATCATTTAAGATTCATCCATATTTTTTGTGACTGGATGGAAAATTTCTTTTTATCTCAGTAATATTCTATTTTATAGATATAGCATAGTGAGTATACCTATTCACTACTGAACAACATCTTGGTTGCTTTCAAATTTTGGAGATTATAAATACACCTGCTATAAATATTCATGTGTGAATTTCTTTAATTAATTTTTATTTATTTTTAAAGAAGCTTAAGATTGCATAGATGCTATATAAAAATATAAGGGATTCCCATATGCAGAAATCCCTCCTCCTTCTACACTTTCCCCCATTAACAATATCTTTCATTAGTGTGGTACAATTTTTTCAATTGATGAGCACATGTTGAAGCATTGCTGCTAACCATGGACTATAGTTTACATTATAGTTTATACTGTGTATTATAGAATCTTATAGGTTACAATGAAATATATAATGACCTGTATCCATCATTGCAATTGCAAGAAAGACATATACAATGTCCCAAAAATGCCCCAATAATACACCTATTTTTACTTCTCCCATCCCTCAGAATTTCTGGTGGCCACTGCCTTTATATCAATGATGAGAGTTCTTGCATTTCTAAAATAATAATAAGCCTATACTACAATAATAAGAAGTCTACTTAATCCATTTTTCATTGCCCAATCTTGAGGAATTGGGGATGGTGATGCTCACTCTGGTTCTAATTGAGAGGGAACTTAGAGCCCTTGGGGTAGATGGATGGAACTATCTTGCTTGCAGTTGCAGACACTCACTGTTCCTTGAGATGGGTGTTGTACATTATCTCTCCTTTTCAGTTGTCCTGGGTGAGTCCAATGAACAGAAAAGTAGGTGTTGCAACTCTGCTGAAATTCATGGCTCAACTGACACATTGAAGGACAAAATATTTAAGTTTCTGTGACATAGATTAATCAAGTATACTGATAAATATACGTTCAAATAAAAGGGCCAGAAGAGCCATGTGTAAGGAA
>JAQZBX010089463.1:0-12628 GCA_029593785.1 Cabassous unicinctus
TGTGGGCTGATGCAGCAACCTCACGGCAAGGGGGAGATAAGCAGACACAGAGAAGACACCCAGCGAATGGACACAGCAGCACAAGCAGCAAGGGGGGGATAAATAAATAAAATAAATAAATCTTTAAAAATGCTCTTAAAAAAAAAAATAAATAAAAAAGAAAGCATAAAGCCATCCAAAGTGTACAATCAGTAGTATTTGGTGTAATCACATATTTGTGAAGTCATCACTTCAGTCATTCTTAGTGCACTTTCATTATTCCAATAATAATAATAATAAACAACAAACAAAACTCACTTCTAAATCTCTCTATGCTTCCCCTGCCATACATAGCTGCTATTCTTTTTCCTTCTCTCTAGTATTTTTGTATTTATATTTTGTGCAAACAGCCTTACATATGCAATATCACCCATATTTGTGTTTTACATGAGATTTTACTATCTTATACAGTCCCATGTTCCAGTTTTTAGCTTTCCTTCTAGTAATATACATGACCTTAGGCTTTCTGTTTCAACCGCTGTCATACTCATATATATAATAACTCTGCTAGTTACAAACGCCATGATATGCTTTTACCATTTCTATTCGGAAAATCATTTTTAAAGTCTGTCCAGTATATCCACTGTCTGGTTGTTAGGTCTGATTCAATGAGGCTTGGAGACAGACCAAAATTCAGGCAGAGAAATTTATTAGATTCCAGTATGGCGCATGTCTGAAGAGAGACGTCAGCCCATCTGATGGAGCTGGGGAGAACTTTTTGAGCTGGTGGAGTTGGGTGGGGTTGGAGAGGGGTGAGAAGCTGTGGCTCAAAGATATGGGGTGGAAAATTACCGGGCTTGCTGCTTCCAGGGTAGGGAGTGACGTTCTGGGAACCTTTGTTCTGGAAACTGTCTTTTCATTTGGGGGAGAGAGTGTTGGGTGGTTAGGCAGGGGTAGGGCCGGAACGGAGCATAGCTTGAGCTCAGGGTCAGTGGTTACAATCTAACACTGCTTTTCTTCATTGGTGTTTTTTTGGATTTTTATCCTCTTTCTTTAGAGGGGCCATTATTTCCTGTTTCTTCGCTTGTCTTATAATCTTTGTTGCACATGGTTCATTTTAATATTTATTCCCTGTGATGTCTTTTTCTTGAATTTGTAACCAAATAGTGATAGAGATTTTCTTGAGTGTCACCCCTCCTATCAGGAGGGTCTGCCCAAGGCTAATGCAAGGTTCAGGTCCTCCCTGTCTTTTCTGGGCCTGTGTCTTGTCTTGGACTTGTGCCTTGGAGTTCCCCTGTTTACAGGAGTTTGAATGTCCCCTCTCCTTCCCAGGAGGCATACCTTCTCCCTCTCCCAGATATTCCAATGCCAGATTTGAGGCTTTGCCACAGGCCCTGTGCCTCAGTTATTTCTTACACTGCTTTCTTTGTCCCAAGCTGCTTTTACCTGGGGGGAAAACTCTGGGAGAGGGAACATGCTGGAGGGAAGTTTCCTAAGTCAATGTTTTCCAGCCAGAAAAAGGCCAGGGACTCACAAAGAGAGCACAGGTTGGCTCCAAAGTGCCTTGGAGAAGGGATGAGGGAAGGAACCTGGAAGGATGCCAGGAGCTTCTTCCATGGCTCCCCAAAGCTGTGCTTTCTTGACCTACTCAGCAAATGCAGCCCTTCAACTGTTCTCTGCAGCTCTGAGGAAGTGTAGCATCTTTAAATCTCCTCCATCTTTATCCGGTCTGGTTGGAACAATGGCCACTCTATGAGCTAGGCTCCCAGTGATCTGAATTGCTAATCAATAGCTATGCTCACCCTGGGTCTTGGAGAAGTGGATTTTATATCCCTTCCTGGCACCAGCACGCTATGCCAGGGTTCAGACCCCACTACAGCCTGCCACAAATATGGGGCCTTGGTGCCAGGAACTGCCTGTGTGGAGAAAGCAATTTACTGATATTTATGATAATTTACCAGCCTCTTCTTCCTGCTCTTCCCTGGATGTCACACAGCATTCTTCTGGACTCTAGAGTTAAGAAATAGTTGATTTAGACAGTTTCTGCCTGTTTAATAGTTGTTCTGGTGGAGGGACTGATTCCTTGAGCTTCCTACTCTATCTTCCCACAACCCATTTGTTAGTATAAGCTTCTCAAAGCAGGTAAAGTACTCCAAGACTTAGTCCTTGCCAACCTCTCCAGCCTGCATCTATTGAGATGGATACATGGTTTTTCTTTTTCCGTCAGTTATTATGGCAGATCACACTGATCAGGTTTCAAATGTTAAACCTACTATTCATTTAGAGGATGAACCCTAATTGGTCATGATGTGTTACCCATTTTCATATACTAGAGGATTTAATTTGCTAAAATTTTGTTAAGGATTTTTCATCTATGTTCATGAGGGATATTGGAATATAGTTTTCTTTTCTTGTAATTCTTTGGTTTTGTTAATTTTTGGGGAAATGTTCCTTTTTTCTTTTTTAAGATTTATTTTATTTATTTCTCCCCACCCCCTCATTGTTTGCACTTGCTGTGTCTGTTTGTCTTCCTTGTTTCTTTTAGGAGGCACCGGGAACCGAACCCGGGACCTCTGATTTGGAAGGGAGGCGCCTAAATGCTTGAGCTACCCCTGTTCCCTGCTTTTATTGTGTCTCTCATTATATTTTTCTTCTTGTGTCTCTTGTGTCAGCTTGCCGTGCCTGCCTGTTGCGTCAGCTTGCTGTCTTGCTTGTCTTCTTTAGGAGGCACTGGGAACCTCTGCTCCCTGCTTTGTTGTGTCTCTCATGTTTTTCTTCTTGTGTCTCTTGTTGCATCAGCTTGCCATGCCTGCCTGTCACGCCAGCTCGTTATCTTCTTTAGGAGGCACTGTGAACTGAACCAGGGACCTCCCCTCCCATGTGCTAGGCAGGAGCTCAATCGCTTGAGCCACATCCGCTTCCCTCCTTTCTTTTTTGTTTTCTGGAAGAGTTTGCGTAGAATTGGTATTATTTCTTCTTTAAATGTTTAGGAGAATTCACCATTAAGGTTTTCAGGGCCTGGGGTTTCTTTGTGGAAAAGTTTTTTTTTTTTTTTTTTTTTTTAAGGAGGTACCAGGGATTGAACCCAGGACCTCATACATGGGAAGCAGGCACTCAACCACGTGAGCTACATCTGCTCCCCTGTGGAAAAGTTTTAACTACAAATTTAATTTCTTTACTATTTAGGGTTATTGAGATTTACTTTTTCCCTTTTTAAATTTGAAATTTTAAATAATTTAGATTTATAGGAAGTTCCAAAGAAATGTACAAGGAGTTCCTGTGCACCCTTCACCCAGGCTCCCCCAGTGTTAACATTTTGCATAACTGTAGTTCAGTTTCAATACCAGTCAATTGATGTTGGTACAATCTGCAGAGCTTATTCAGATTTATCTAGTTGCATATGCACTCATTTGGGGATATGTTTGTATATTGTTGCATGTAATTTTATCAGATGTATAGCTTTGTATAACTACCAGCAAAATCCAGATACTGAACTGTGCCATCACCACAAGACTCTCTTGTGCTACCCTTCTACTTCCCCTATCCCTAACCCTTGGCAACCAATAATCTGTTCTCCATCTCTGTAGTTTTGTTATTTCAAGAATGTTATTTAAATGGAATTGTACATACTTAACTTTTAAGATTTTATTTTCACTCAGCATAATACTCTTGAGGTTCATCAAAGTTTCGTGTATCAGTAGTTCATCCATTTTTTATTGCTGAATAATATTCCTTGGTATGGACGTGTGTTTGTTTAGTTATTCATCCATTGAAGGACATTTGGGGTAGTTTCCAGATTTTGCCTGTTACTAATAAAGTTGCTTTGAACATTCATGTTTTGCATAAACATAAATTATTTGGATTAAATGCCCAAGAGTGCTTTTGCTGGATTGTATGGTAAGTCCATTTTTTTCATGTATTCTTTTCTTTTCTTTCTAAGAACAGTTGTAGGTTACATAAAAATCATGCAGAAAACAGAGTTCCCATATAACGCCCCTCACACGCAGTTTTCCCTGTTATTAACATTTTGCATTAGTGTGGTACATTTGTTACAATTGATGAAACAATATTATTATAATTATATTATTAAGTATTGTCCATAGTTTACATTAGAGCTTATTCTTTGTGGTGTACAGTTTTATGTTTTTTTAAAATTTTTGTTTTGGTAGCATATACAGTGTAAAATTTCCCATTTTAACCACTTTCAAATATACAATTTAGTGGTATTAATTACATTCACAATGTTGTGCTACCATCATCACTGTCCAATACTAAAACTTTTCCATCACCTGAAACAGAAACTCTGCACCAAATAAGCATTAACTCCCCATTCCCTATCCCTACCCCTATTCTAGCCCCTGGTAACCAGTATTCTAATTTCTGACTCTATGAATTTGTATATTCTAATTATTTCTTCTCAACGAGATCATGTGATATTTGTCCTTCTGTGTCTGGTTTATTTCACTCACTGTGATGTCTTCAAGGTTCATCCCTGTTGTAGCATGTTTTGGAACTTCATTCCTTTTTGTGGCTGAATAATATTCTATGTATATGTATTCTATTTTATGTATATACCGCATTTTGTTTATCTAGAAAGCTCATTTTTAGTTTAAAAGAAACTGCCCAGCTATTTTGCAAAGTGGCTATACCATTTTACATTCCCACCAACAATTCATGGGTGATCAGTTTCTCTACAGTCTCACCAGCGCTTGGTATTGTCCCTATTTTTATTTTAGCCTTTTGAATTGGTGTGTAGGGATAACTCATTATGGTTTTAATTCACATTTCTTTAATGTCTAATGATAGTGAAAATCTTTTCATGTGTTTATGTGCCACCTGTTCATTGGTGGAATGTCTATTCTTGTGTTTTACCCATTTTCTGTTTGATTTTTAAAAATATTTTTATTTTTTAAAGAAGCTTTAGATTACATAAATGTTACATAGAAAATATAGGGGGATTCCCATATACCCCATCCCCTCCCACACTTTCCCCCCATTAACAACATCTTTTATCAGTGTGGTACATTTGTTATAATTGATGAACACATATTGAATCATTGCTAGTAACCGTGATCTATAGTTTGCATTATGGTTTACACTTTGCACTGCACAATTTTATAGGTTTTGGCAAAATGTATAATGGCCTGCATCCGTCATTGCAATGTCATTCGGAACAATTCCAATGTTCCAAAAATGCCCCATGTTTCACCTATTCTTCCCTCTCCCTCCTCTCAGAATCTCTGATGACCACGGTCTTTATATCAGTGTTACAATTTCTTCCATTACCAGAATAATAAGTCTACTTTAGTTCAGAGTTGCATTCCCCCCTTACGTTTGTTCATTCTTCAATCTTGAGGATTTGGGCATGGTGATGCCCAATCTGCTTCCGATTAAGAAGGGGCTTTGATCCCATGGGGCAGATGGATGGAACTGTCTTGCTTGCAGTTGTAGATACTCCCTGTTTTTTTGGGTGGGTGTTGTCCATCATCATCTGTTTGTTAGTTGTCCTGGGCGATTCCAGTGAAGTGGAGAGTAGGTATGGGCCGCAACTTTGCTGAGATTCAGGGCTCAACTGGCGTATGTACAGCCAGAAAATTCAAGTCTCTGGGACATATTTAATGGGTATAGTGCTAATTATAGATTCAAATAAAAGGGTCATAAGAGCCATGTGTAGGGAAATTATGAATGAGTCTAACTCTGATACATTGGGGTATAGGTTATCATATATTTCAAGGTAAGGCCCACTAACAGGGTGCCGATTTCCTAGGGTTGTCTGCCCTGCCTATAGTGTCCCGATATCCCTAGAGCCCCCAGGAGCACCCCTGCTTGAGGCACTGTGTACTGTGGCAGTCAGTGAGAACCTCCTGAGACATGCATAAGCGTAACCTCTGGAATGACCTCCCGACTCACTTTGAAATCTCTGGCTTTCTGGCTATTTGATTTTTTTAATGTTGAGTTTTGAGAGTTCTTTGTATAGTCTAGATACAAGTTCTTTTTTGGATATGTGTTTAAAAATATTTTCTCCCAGTTCTGTAATTTGTCTTTTTATCCTTAACAGGATCTTCCACATCACAAGTTTTTAATTTTGATGAGATCCAATTTATCAATTTCTTTTTTTATCTATTTCATTTTGCATGAGCTTTGGAGTTCATTGAACTTCTTGGATATGTGAGCTTGTAGTTTTCATCAAATTTAGAAAAATTTCAGCCATTACTTCCTCAAATATTTTTTCAGTCTCCCTTTCTCTCTTTTTGATACTCCATTGATATGTATATTTGAATGTTTGATATTGTTTCACAATAGGGATAAATTTATCCCTATTACTAAGGTAAAACCCTTCTGAGAATTTTACTTGAGTCATATGTATTATGAGGTCTTTCCTCTCTGGTTGGTGGGAACAGGAACTGATCCCAATCCTGTGTGAGCTCTGGGAAATGTTCTGTCTTTTTCTTTCAAGGCTGTTTTCTCCCAGCCTTGGGTAATTTGGGTCTTACACATATACATATCAGTTCTTAGCCAGAGACTCAAGCAGACCCTTCTGCAGGTCTTTGGAACTCTGTTTCTGCGTAGCTCTCTAGTGAAACTAAGCTAGACTGCCTTTTTAAATTTTTTTTTATTTTTAAACCCCCCTCCTGGCACTGCATGCAGGAAACTGCCTCTAAATAGTAAGCTGGTAAAATTGTAGCACTCACCATGTTTGTTTTCCTTCTCTCAGGTATCACAATCCTGTGTTACTTGTTGAGTGATATCTGAAAACTGTTCTATCATATGTTTTGTTTAGTTTTCTAGCAGTTTAAAGAAGAAAGATAAATCTGGTCCCTTTTATTCCATCTTCACTAGAAGCCGGGATCTCCAGGGTATGTGTATGTGTATGTATGTATGTATATATATGTATGTGTATATTTTAACAGCTCTACTGAGATATAATCAACATACAGTAAACTGTATATGCTTAAAGTATATAATTTGATAAATTTTGATATATGTATACACCTATGAAACCATTACTACAGTCAGGGTAAATATCACCTCCACAAGCTCTCACACTCCTTTTTTAAATTAGTGAAGTTGTAGGTTTACAGAACAATCATGCATAAAATCCAGAGTTCCCATATACCACCCTTTTATTAACACTTTGCATTACTGTGGTACATTTGTTACAATTCATGAAATAACATTTTTATAATTGTAATATTAACTATATAGTCCATTGTTTACAAAAGGGTCGTCATGCACTTTTTTTTTAAATTAGAGAAGTTGTGAGT
Organism: Cabassous unicinctus; assembly: GCA_029593785.1. Lineage (NCBI taxonomy): Eukaryota > Metazoa > Chordata > Mammalia > Cingulata > Chlamyphoridae > Cabassous > Cabassous unicinctus. Next base: position 7,245 of record JAQZBX010089463.1, read on the forward strand.
TTATAAAACAATCATGCATAACATATAGGATTCTCATACACCACCTCACCACCACCACCTTGCATTGTTGTGGACCATATGTTACAATTGATAAAAGAACATCCAAATATTACTACCTGCTATAGTCCATAGTTTACATTAGGTGTAATTTTCCCATAAATCACTCCATTATTAACACCATGTATTAGTATTATACTTTTGTTATAGTTCATGAAAGAATATTCTTATATTTGTACTGTTAACCATAGACCATCATCCCCTACAGGATTCACTGTGTTTTACAGTCCTGTACCTGGTACAGTCCATTCAAAGTGTACACTCAGTGGCTATCAGTTTCATCACAGAGTTGAGTTGTCATCTCCTCAGTCAATTTTAGAACATTTTCATTACTCCAAAAAGAGTAATGAAATTACTCCCTGCATCTTTATACCCCCCTCCCCCACTGATGACCTTAGGCATGATATATAGTATCTTCATTGACCTTGAGGCAAAAATATTTCATTATTACTGTTAACTATAGTCCATAAGTTACATCAGTTGTATTTTTCCCCTGTATCACCATATTCTTAACACTTTATAATAGTGACATACATGTGTTCTAGTTCATAGAAAACATTCTTGATATGTACTATTTTCTACAATCTTCATCCACCACCAAGCTCACTGTTATACAATCCCAAGATTCTCCTCTATAGCTTCCTTTCTTTTGACATTTATGTCCCTAGACTACCCTTTTTAGCCAAAATCACATTTATAAATAAGCAGTATTAGTTATATATTTGATAATTAAAAGTTCTACATACATTAAACATCGGCTCCCCCTTCTCAACCCTCATTCTATCCCCTAGTGACCTATACTCTAGATTTTAACCCCATAAGTTTACTCATTATATTTTGTTCATATTAGTGAGACCATACAATATTTGTCCTTTTGTATCTGGCTTATTTCACTCACCATAATGTCCTCAAGGTTCATCCATGTTGTTCATATGCATTCTGGTTTCATTTCTTCTTACAGTTGAATAGTATTCATTTGTATGTATATACCGCATTTTATATATTTATTCATCGTTTGATGGACACTTGGGTTGTTTCCATCTTTTGGCAATTGTGTATAATACTGCTATGAAAATTGGTGTGCAAATGTCAGTTCGCATCCCTGCTTCAGTTCCTCTGAATATATTCTTAGTAGTGGGATTGCTCCATCATAAGGCATATCTATATTTAGCATCCTAAGGAATTGCCAAACTGTCTTCCACAGAGGCTGCAACATTTTACATTTCCATCAACAGTGAGAGAGTGTTCCTGTTTCTCTACATTCTCTCCTGCACTTGTAGTTTTCTGACTTTATAATAATGGCCATGTTATAAGTTGTGAAGTGATATCTCATAGTTTTCATTTGCATTTCACGAATAGCTAGTGATGTTGAACTTCTTTTTATGTAATTTTTGGCCATTTGTATTTCCTCTTTGGAAAAATGTCTATTCAAGTCATTTGCCCATTTTTAAAATTAATTTGCTTGTCTTTTTATTGTCGAGTTGTATGATTTCTTTATATAACATGGAAATCAGACCCTTATCTGATAAGTGGTTTCGAAATATTTTCTCCCATTAAGTAGGCTGCCTTTTCACCTTCACAAAGTTATTTGAATGAAGCACATATGTATTTAATTTTGAGGAGTTCTCATTTAACTGTTTTTTCTTTTGTTGCTTGTGCTTTTGGTGTAAGGTTTAAGAAACCACCACCTATCACAAGATCTTGAAGATATTTCCCTACGTTTTGTTCTAGGATTTTTGTGGTTCTAGCTTTTATATTTAGGTCTTTGATCCATTTTGAGCTAATTTTTGTATAAAGTGTGAAATAGGGGTCTTCTTTCTTTCCTTTGGATATGGATATCCTGTTCTCCCAGCACCATTTGTTGAATGGACTGTTCTGACCCAGCTGGGTGGGCTTGACAGTCTTGTCAAAAATCACTTGACCGTGATGATAGTTAACAGTAGTATTGTAATATTTTGCAGCAACGGCAAAAAGATATTTTTTTTCAATACTAAAGGACAACAATGGGGGGTGGGTATAAGGGAGTATGGGATTTTTCCTTTTGGAGTAATGAAAACATTCTAAAATTGATTGCGCTGATGACAGCACAATTCTGTGATGAATATGAGAGCCACTAAGTGCACACTTCGAATGGGTTGTACAAAACATGGGGCTAACACAGGGAATCCAGTGGTAGATGATGGACTGTTGTTAACAGGACAAATATGAGACCATTTTCTTCTGAACAATAGCAAATATATAATACTAATTTAGGGTGATAATAATTGGGTGGGTGGGGGAAAAGACACCAAATCTAAAATATGGACTATAGTTAAATAGTAATATTTTGACAATGTTCTTTTATAGTTTGTAACAAATGTTTCACAACAATGCAAGGTATTGATGGTAGGGAGATGTATGGGAGTCCGTTATGATGATATGCATGTTTGTTTTGTAAATTCATAAATTTTACAATACATTTATTGTTTATGTATGTTAATGTATGAATGATATAATTCAATAAAATTTTATTTAAAAAAATCACTTGACCATAAATGTGAGGGCCTATTTCTGAACTGTCAATTTGTTCCATTTCTTTATGCCAATACCATGATGTTTTTATCACCATAACTAAGTAATATGATTTAAAGTCAGGAAGTGAAAGTCTTCCAGCTTCGTTCTTCTTTTTAAAGACATTTCTGGCTATTTGGGGCCCCTTACCCTTCCAAATAAATTTGATAATTGACTTTTCCATTTCTGCAAAAAAGGCTGTTGGGATTGTGATTAAATTTATCTCATTTAATCCTAAAAGCAAGCTCAATTGTTTCTCCAATATTCAGAAAGATACATAAATGAGCACAGATTGGTTAAATGTCAGTTGCTCATCATATCCTCTTGTGATCTCTTTTATTTTTGTGGGATCAGTAACAGTGTCCCCCATCTCATTTCTAATTTTATTTATTTGCATCTTCTCTTTTTTTCTTTGTCAGTCTAGCTAAGGGTTTGTCAGTTTTGTTGATCCTCTCAAAGAACCAACTTTTGGTTTTACTTATTCTATTGTTTTTTTGTTCTCCATTTCATTTATTTCTTCTCTAATCTTTGTTTTTTCTTTCCTTCCCTTTGCTTTGGGATTAATTTGCTGTTCTTTTTCTAGTTGCTTCAGATGTGTAGTTAGGTCTTTGATTTTAGGTTTCTTTCTTTTTTTTAGATTTCTGAGTTATTTCTTTATTCTTTATTAGAGAATTTGTCTAATGGGAATGCATAAAATACAAGATTCCCATTTACAACCCCACCACCAATACCTTACATTGGTGTGGAACATTTAGTACAATTGATGATAGCACATTTTTATAATTGTACTATTAATTAAAGTTCATGGTTTAACTTAGGGTTCACTGTGTAGTGTATTTCTATGGATTTTTAAAAGCTTTTAATATTGTTACCATATATACAATCTAACACTTCTTTTAATCATATTCAGATATATATTTCAGTGCTGTTAATTGCATTCATAATGTTGTGCTATCATCACCACCATTCATTACCAAAACATTTCTATTACTCCAAATATTAACCCTGCACATTTTAAAAACAAATCAATTTTATTGATACATATTAATAAAGCATACAATTCATCCAAAGTGTACAATCAATTGTATTTGGTATAATCACATAGTTTTTTTATTTTTTAATGTAGGTGTTTAGTGCTATAAATTTTCCTCTCAACATTGCCTTTGCTGCATCCCAAAAGTTTTGATATGTTGTGTTATTTTCATTTGTCTCGATTTCTTTAGCAATTCCTTCTTTGACCCACTGGTTTAAAAGTGTGTTGTTTAACTTCCATACGTTTGTGAATTTTCCCTTTTGCCACCTGTTATTGATTCTCAGTTTCATTCCTTTATGATATGAGAAAGTGCTTTGTATAGTTTCAATCTTTTTAAATTTATTGAGACCTGTTTTATGACACAACATGTAATACATCCTGGAGAATGATCCATGAGCACTTGAGAAGAATGTGTATCCTTCTGTTTTGGGTTGCATTGTTCTGTAGATGTCTGTTAGGTCTAGTTCATTTATCAAATTGTTCAAGTTCTCTATTTCCTTATTTTCTCCTGTCTAGATGTTCTATCTGTTGATGTGAGTGGTGTATTGAAGTCTTCACCTTTTCTTGTAGAGACTTCTATTTCTCCTTTCAGTTTTGTCAGTGTTTGCCTCATGCATTTTGGGGCTTCCTGGATAGGTGCATAAATATTTATGATTTTTATTTCTTCTTGGTGACTTGCCCCTTTTAATAATATTTAATGTCCTCCTTTGTCTCTTATTACAGCTTTGCATTTTTCCGTTACTAGTATAGTTATCCCACCTTTTTTTGGTTACTGCATTATGAAATATCTTTTTCCAGCCTTTCACTTTCAGCCAATTTGTATCCTTGGGTCTAAGATGAGTCTCTTGTAGACAGCATATAGATGGCTCATATATTTTTAAAATCTGTTTTGCCAGTCTGTGTCTTTTGATTGGGGAGTTTAATCCATTAGTATTCAATGTTATTATTGTAAAAGCATTACTTCACCCATTTTGTCCTTTGGCTTTTATATGTCATATTTTATGTTCACCCACTATTTTTACACGTTTAGTTACTTTTACTGAAAATCTTCATTTCTAGATTTTCTTCCAAGCTTCTCTCTTCTGTCTTTTTCAGTCTGCAGCACTCCCTTTAGTATTTCTTGTAAGGCCGGTCTCTTGTTGATGAACTCACTCAGTTTCTATTTATCTGTGAATACTTTAATCTTACCCTTGGTTTTGAAGGGCAGCTTTGCCCAAGATAGAATTCTTGTCTTGCGGGTTTTCTATTTCAGTGTCTTGTATATATCATACCATTGCCTTCTCGCCTCCATAGTTTTTGATGAGAAATCAGCATTTAATCTTATTGGGCATCCCTTAATCTTATTGGGCATCCCTTATGTGATGAGTCTTTTTTTCTCTTGTTGCCTTCAGAATTCTCTGTTTATCTTTGGCATTTGACATTCTGATTAATATGTGTTTTGCAGTAAGTATATTTGGATTTATTCAGATTGGAGTATGTTGCACTTCTTGGACACAGATATCTATGTCCTTCAAAAGAGTTGGAAAATTTTCTACCATTATTTCCTAAAATATTCCTTCTACCCCTCCTGCCTTCTCTTCTCCTGGGACACCCATGACACGTATGTTTGAGTGCATTGTGTTGTCATTTAGCTTCCTGAGACTCTGTTTAATTTTTTCATTCTTTTCTCTCTGTTCTTCTGTGTGTTTGATTTTGGATGTCCCGTCTTCTAGCTCACTGATCCTTTTTTTTTTTTTTTTTAACC
>JAQZBX010089464.1:0-12627 GCA_029593785.1 Cabassous unicinctus
GTTATATGGGAATCCTCTATACATTTACTTTTCTGTAATCTAAAACTTCTGTAAAGATAAAGTTTAGTATTACCAAAAAAACCCAAACCAAACAAACAACAACAACAAAAAACACATAGAAAAGACGTGAGGTGTGACTTTCCACAATATAAATACAATACAGATGGAACTACGGTTTCAAACTACTGTTGGTTGGAGCAGATGTGGTTCAAGCAGTTGAGCGTCTGCTTCCCACATGGGAGGTCCTGGGTTTGGTTCCTGGTGCCTCCTAGAAAAAAACAAAAACAAAACAAAAGCAAAACAAACGAAAAAACCAACTCAGGAAAAAACCAACTCAGGGGAGTCAATGTGGCTCAGTGGTTGAGCGTCGGCTTTCCACATAAAAGGTCCTGAGTTCAATCCCCAATCCCCAGTACCTCAAAAAAAAAAACAAAAAACAACTACTGTTGGCATCCTGGGATGCCCCATTTAATCATGTTAAATTCTACAACTCAACATTAGGCAAAGTAGGAATTCATGAGTCCAGTCCTCCGTAGGCTGGAAGAAACATTGAAATATTCCATTTACTTGATAAATGTTTACTGAGTCTAGGCATTGAGACATGAGCTGTAGATGTAATGATGAACAAAAACAGTCTTAAGTTTTTGAGACAATGCTCTCGACATAAATGGCAGTTTAGCAAATCTTCATACAAATAAATGGACAACTGTCAAAATGAAAAAGCATGTAACAGGAGACCTGATCTAAACTGTATTGTCTAGGGTCAGAGTAGCCTTTGCCGAGGAAATAATGTTTTAATTAATACCTAAGGGATAATTAGTTGTTAACAAAAAGCGGAAGGATTCCTGGAAGAGGAAAAACCATAGCACAAAGAGGAAAAGACTGGTATGAGCTGATGCTGGAAAGGAAAGAGAAAGGGAAAGGAAAGAGAAAGGGACAGGTAAGACCACACAAAGGCTAGTTACCCACATTAAAGACTGAGGCTTTTAACTATAAGTGCAATGGAAAGCCACGGAATATACAACAGTACTTTCAAAATAAAATTTTTTAGAAAGTTTTTGTAAATCTGGATTATAAGAAGATGGTACAATAGGGAGCCCCAGGACTCAGTCATGACACCAGAAAACTATTAGGCAGAAATTGTCTGAAACAACTATTTTGAAACTCTGGAGGACAGAAGAACACTGTACAGCATCCAGAGAATAGTGGGAGGAAGAGGCTGATGAATTACGGTAAAGAAGAGTAAATTTCTCTTGCAGTGGCTACCAGCGCCCATACTCCACTCACAGCAGGCCTAAGCGGGGTCCAGTCCCTGGTTAGCATTCAGGTGACAGAAAGGGATAATGACAATCCTCTTCTCCAAGACCAGGGATGGGCACAATGTATCACTAATCACAGCTTTTGATTAGTAACTTCAGATCACTGGGGACCCAACTCTGAGGGCAGCCATTGTTTCAACCTTCCAAGGACAACAGCAACTATTGTTTCAAGCTACTAGGAACAAGCAAACAAGCATGGCTGTGATGGAGAGTTAAAGATGCTGTGCTTCCTCAGGGCTGCAGGGGACAGTTAGTTGAAGGGCTACACTTACTAGGCATGCCAGGACAGTAAAGTTCAGCTTTGGGGAGCTGTCGGAGAGTTTTGGACACTCTTCCTGATTCCCTCCACAGTCTCTGTGGAGGCTGTCTCTGCCCCATTGTTGCTCCTTGGACCTGTTTTGGCTGGGAAAGACTGACCTGGAAAAATGCTCTTGGTCATGCTCCTCCTCCCAGAATTTGCCTTCCAGACAAAAGCAGCATGAGACAACAAAAGGAGCATAAGAAACTACAGAGGCTGAAATTCTGGGGCAAAGGTTTGCCAGCTTTAAGCACCCAGGAGGAGGTCTGTCTACTGGGAAACAGAGGGGGCAACAAAACTCCTGTAAAAAGGGGATCTCCAAATCAACTAGCAAGCAAAAACCTAGGACAAGACAGAGGCCCACATAGGGAAAACCCTGCACACTGCATTCACCTTGGGCAGACCTTACTATGGGAGAGCCAAAGTATAACAAAATCTCTATCCCATCACCAACTGGTTACAAAACCAAGAAACAGACATCTTCTAGAAAATAAATCCCAGAGTTAACATTTTAAAATATTAAAACACACAGTGTACAACCAAATACAATAAGACAAACACAGAAACAGGAAATGATGGCCCACCCACAAAAATCCAGAAAACACCAATGAAGATGACCAGGACACAGACATACTGAACAAAGCCTTTAAAAAAATGATCTTAAAAATGCCAAGGAAAATACAGAAAAAGAACTAAAGGATATCAGGAAAACAATGAATGAGCAATATGAGAATCTTAGTAAAGAGAAATTTTTAAGATGAACCAAACAGAATTACTGGAGTTGAAGACCCAATAACTGAAATGAAAAATGCCCAGGAGGGTTTCAAGAGCAGACTGGAGCTGGCAAAATAAGTTAGACAAGACGCTTGAAATGAGTCAGGCTGCAGAGAAGGAAGATAAAAAAAAATTATTAAAAGCAGAAATAGCCTAAGACACTTCTGGGACACCATCAAGCATACCTATTTATCCACAATGGAAGGTGCAGAAGGAGAAGAAAAAGAAAAAGGGGTAAAGGAATATTCAAAGAAACAGTGACAGCAAACTTCTCAAACTTAGCAAAATACATGAATATGTACACCAAAGCAGCCCAGAAAATACCAAAAAGGAAAAATCTGAAGAAAAAAGAGAAATACAGATTGTCATATATTGATCACACTCTCTATCAGGAGAGAGTTCTGAAAACTGAAAGAGAAAAGCAATGTATTAGGTACAAGGGAGTCTCAATTAGACACAGTGCTGATTTCTCATCAGAAACCATGAAGGTTTCAAGAAGGAATGGGTTGAAATACTTAAAGTGCTGAAAGAAAACAACTGCTAGTTAAGAATTTTATAGTGGGCAAGACTTTCTTTAAAAATGAGGGAGAGATTTACACATTCCCAGATAAACAAAAGCTGAGGGAGTTCACCACCACTAGACCTATCCTATAAGCATGCTAAAGGGAGTTCTTCAGACTGAAAGGAAAGGACACTAGACAAAATAGCATAAAGAAATAAAGACCTGTGGTAAAGATAACCACTTGGGTTATTATGCATAAAAGTAATGATAAGTCTATGGTTTTAGACATACAATGTAACAAATACAAAAAAAAAAGAAGGTAGGGAAACATAGGGGAATGGAGGTATTTGGAAAAAGTGTATGTGTATGCTACTGACATTGAGCTGGTATCAAACCAAATATGATTGTTATACATAGAATGTTAAATATTAACCACATGGTAATCACAAGGTTAATAGATGAAAATATATATCCATATAGAAAACAGGAGGAGCACAATATGGTACAACACAGAAAAGCAAATAAAAATAAAGGTATGCATTAATGGAAGTTGTGGGATAAAAAAGATATAAGACATTCAAAGGCCAAATAAGCAAAATGGCAGAAGAAAGCCCTGCATTATCAGTAGTGACTTTAAGTATAAAAGGATTAAACTCTCCAGTCAAATGTTAGAGATTGGCAAAACAGTTAAAAAAAAAAAAAAAAAAAAAAAAAAAAAAACTCCACGATCCAACTATATGCTGTCATGAAGAGACTTTACTTAAATTCAAAGATACAAATACATTAAAAGTGAAAGGATGGAAAATATTTACTATGCAAGTGATAAACAAAAGAGAGCTGAGGTGGGGGAGGGGTTGAAACAATGGTTGCTGCTGCCTCTGTCCAGGTCAGGTTGAAACAGCAGCTCAAAACCCAGACAAAACTCATGCCAATGCAGCACAATTCCCAAATATGTGCAAATTAAACAACATACTCTTAAACAACCAAAGGATTAAAGAGGAAATCACAAGCAAAATGAGGAAATATCTTGAGGTGAATGAAAACAAAAACACAACATATGAAAACTTATGGGATTCAGCAAAAGCAGTGATGAGAGGGAAATTTATAGCTTTAAATGCATAAATTTTAAAAAGACTTCAAATCAGAGACCTAACCTCAAAACTGGAAGAACTAGAAAAAGAGCAAACTAAATCAAAAGTGAGCAAAAGGAAGGAAATAACAAGGATTAGAGCAGAGATGAAATAGAAAACAAAACAAAATAGAAAAATAGAATCAACAAAATCAGAAATGAAAAGAAGGACATTACTACCAACGCTGCTGAAATTAAAAGGACAGTAAGAGGATACTATTAACAACTGAATGCCAATAAATTAGATAACCTAGAGGAAACCAACAAATTCATAGAAACATACAAACTACCGACACTGACCCAAGAAGGACTAGAACATTTCAACAAACTAATAGAGATTGAATCAGTAATCAAAAATCTCCCAACAAAGAGAAGCTCAGGACCAGATGGCTTCACAGGGGAATTCTACCAAACCACACTCCAAGAAGACTTAACTCCAATTCTGCTAAAACTCTGCCAAAAATTGAAGTGGAGGGAACACTCTCTAACTCATTCAATGAGGCCAACATCACCCTCATACCAAAGCCAGATAAAGACATCACAAGAAAACTACAGACCAATATCTCTTATGAATATAGGTATAAAAATCCTCAACAAAATAATAGCAAACCAAATCCAACAGCATAACAAAAGAATTATACACCATGATCAAGTGAGATTTATCCCTGAAATGCAAGAGTGGTTCAACATAAGAAAATCAATTAATGTAATACACCAATTTAACACAATGTAGGGAAAAAACCACATGATCATCAACTGATGCATCTCAATTGATATCAAAGGCATTTGAGAAAATCCAGCTCCCATTCTTGATTAAAACAAAACAAAACAAAACAAAACAAGGAAACAAAAAACACTTAAAACACTAAGAATAGGAGGAAACATCCTCAACATGATAAAGGGCATATATAAAAAGTCCACAGCTAACATTATACTTAATGGTGATAGACTGAAAGCTTTCCCTCTATGATCAGAAACAAGACAAGGATGTCTACATTGTTAGTATCATTGTATTGGAAACTCTTGCCAGAGAAATTAGGCAAGAAAAAGATATAAAAGCCGTCTAAATTGGAAAGGAAGAAGCAAAACTTTCCCTATTTGCAGATGATATGATCCTTCATAAAGAAAATCCTGCAACAAAGCTGTCTCTTTGAGAGGGCATATTCTCCAAGATTACCTTTATCATTACCATGGTACTTAGACATCCTAATCTTTATCTCATTTGCTTTCATATCAACTTAATAATATATACAAACTATGTTCCTATACCCCTCTCCACCACATACCTTTTTATAGATCTTGTCACAAATTACATGTTTATTCATTATGAGCTCAAAACCAATGGTTTATCATTCCATTTTAAGCATTTGCCTTTTAGATCCTATAGGAAGTAAAAGCTGGAGTTACAACAAAAAATATACTTTTATTGGCATTGATGTTCATTCACCCATGTAGTTTCTCTCACAGGAGACCTTTATTTCTTCATGGGGCTTCAATTTATTATCTAGTGTCCTTTCCTTCTGACCAGCAAAACTCTCTTTGGCAAATCTTGCAGAGCCAGTATAATGGTGACGAACAACTTTTGTTTATCTGGGAATGTCTTAATCTCTCCCTTAATTGTGAAAGACAGTTTTGCAAGATATAAAATTCTTCATTGGCAATTTTTTGGTTTTAGTATTGTAAATATGTCATCCCACTGCCTTTTTGCTTCAGTATTTTCTGATGAGAAATCAGCACTTAATCTGATTGAGGCTCCCTTGTAAGTGACATGTTGTCTCTCTCTTGCAGCTTTCAGAATTTGCTCTTTTTCTTTGGCACTTGACAATTTTGATAATAACATGCCTCAGCATGGGTCTATTTGGGTTTACTCTGTTTGGAGTGTTGAGCATCTTGGATGTGTATATTCATGTCTTTCATTAAATTAGGAAGTTTTCAGCAACAATTTCTTTCAATAGTCTCTCTACTCCTTTATCTCTTCTCCTTCTGGGACTCCCACAAAGCGAATATTGGAACACTTGATGGTGTACCACAGGTTCCTCGGACTGCATGATTTCAATTGTCTTATCTTCAAGTTCACGGATTCTTTCTTCTGCCAGCTCTAATCCACAGTTAAACTCTTCTAAGGAATTTTAAATTCCTGTTACTGTGGGTTTTCATCTCTAGGTATGGTTCCTTTTCATAATTTCATCTTCCTAGTGATAGCCTCTTTGTATTCATTTATTATATTCCTGATTTCCTTTACTTTCTTTTGTCCACATTTTCCTTTAGCTTTGAGTAATTTAGAACCACTGTTTAAAAGTCTGTCCCAAGTCTGACCCTCCTCAGTGATGGTTTCTAATGCTTTAATTTTCACCTTTGCCTGGATTTGTATGTTTTCTAATCTTTTGTTGAAATCTGGACATTTTGATATTTAATTGTGTTGGTGCTGGAATTTAGACTCTGTTACAAAAGCTTGTATCCAGCTAGTGTTATGACAGAGCTGTCCTTGAATGCCAGGAGCTTAAAGAAAAGAAAAGAAAATACCTTTCCCAGTCTTGACAGACCTCTGAGTACTCTTCAAGGCTTATCCACACAAAGAGTTTGGAGATTAGCCCCAGGCCTAAGTGGTGGGGCCTACCTGGTCCTTTCTGCTCCTGTCTTATCTTGGGCATGTGCATATGGCCCAAGGAAATCCCCAGTTTACAAGGCTACAAATGTCCCCACTTCCCCAAAAACAATTTCCTCAAAGGCCCAAACACCATACTGTACAGGCATACCTTGGAGATACTGAGGGTTCATTCTAGACTTCCACAATAAAGCAAGCCACATGAATATTTTTGGTTTGCCAATGCATATAAAAGTTATATTTATGCTATAGTTATTAAGTGTGCAATAGTATTATGTCTAAAAAAAAAACAGTATACAAACCTTCGCACAAAAAAACTTTGTTAAAAAATGCTAGCTATCATTATCATCTCAGCCTTCAGTGATCATAATCTTTTTGCTGGTGGAGGGTCTTGTCTCAATGTAAACGGCTCTTAACGTATCAGGGTAGTTGGTGGTTGGTGGTTGCTGAAGGATGGGATGGCTGTGGCAATTTCTTAAAATAAGACAACAATGTTTGCCACATTGATTGACTCTTCCTTTCACGAAAGACTTCTCTGGAGCATGTAATGTTGTTTGATAGCCTTTTAGCCACAGTAGAACTTCTTTCAAAACTGTAGTCAATCCTCTCAAGCCCTAACCCTGCTTTATCAACTAGGTTGATTTAATATACTAAATTCTTTGCTGTCATTTCAACAATGTTCATAGCATCTTCACTAGAAGATTACATCTCAAGAAACTTTTTTTGCTAATCCATAAGAAACAACTCTTCATCCATTAAAAGTTTTATCATGAGATTGCAGCAATTCAGTCACATCTTCCAGCTCCACTTCTAATTCTAGTTCTCTTGCTATTTCCACCACATCTGCAGTTAATTCCTCCACTGAAATTTTGAACTTCTCAAAGTCATCCATGAGGAATGGAATCAACTTCTTCCAAACTTCTTTTCATGCTGATATTCAGTCCTCCTCCCATGAACCACAAATGTAATTTAATAGCATCTAGAATGGTGAATCCTTTCCAGATGGTTTTCAATTGATCTTGCCCAGACCCATCAAAGGAATCATTATCTAAAGCAGCTATAGCCTGACGAAACGTGTTTCTTAAACAGTAAGACTTGGAAGTTGAAATTATTCCTTGATCCATGGGCTGCAGAATGGATGTTGTGTTAGCAGGCATGGAAACATTAATCTTGTTATACATTTCCATCAGAGCTGTTGGGTGGCCAAGTGCATTGTGAATGAGCAGTAATATTCTTAAAGGATTTTTTTTTTCCTCAGTGGCAGGTCTCAACAGTCGGCTTAAAATATTGTAAACCATGCTATAAACAGATGTGCTGTCATACAGGCTTAGTTGTTCCATTTAAAAAGCACAGGCAGAGTAGATTTAGCATCATTCTTAAGGGCCGTAGGATTTACAGAATAAGCACTGACTTTAACTTAAAGTCACCGGCTGCATTAACCTCTAATGAGAGAGTCAGCCCATGCTTTAAAGCTAGGTACTGGCTTCTCTTTGTGTTCATAAACCATACAATTTATCTAAAGTGTACAAACAATGGCATTTGGTACAATCAGAGTTGTGCCTTCATCACTTCAATGTCAGAGCATTTTCATTACTACAGAAAAAAACAAAACAAAACAAAACAAAAAAGCAAACCACTATCATAGCCATATCTTAGTGCTATTAATTACAAATCTGTGATGTGCTTTCAAGGGGAATTTAATTTGATAAGCCAATAGGAGATTTGAGTAGAAATGTTCAGCAGGCAGCTGAACGTTGGCTTCTCTTTAGCCAAGTCCTAGATGGCATCTTCTTCCAATATAAGGTTGTTTCATTTACACTGGAAATCTCTTGTTTAGTGTAGCCATCTTCATCAATTATCTTAGTTAGATCCTCTAGGTAACTTGCTGAGGCTTCTACATCAGCACTTGCTGCTTTACCTTGCACTTTAATGTTATGGAGATGGTTTCTTTCTTTAAATCTCAAGGATCAAGTTCACTAGCTTCAAACTTTTCTTCTGCAGTTTTCTCACCTCTCTCAGCCTTCACAGAATTGAAGCATGTTAGGGCCATGCTCTGGATTAAGCTATGGCTTAAGGGAATGTTATGGCTGCTTTGATCTTCTATCCAGACCACTAAAATTTTCTCCATATCAGCAAAAAGGCTGTTTTGCTTTCTTATCATTCATGTATTCACTAGAGCAGCACTTTTAATTTCCTTCAAGAACTGCTCCTTTGAATTCAGAACTTGGCTGCCTGGCGCAAGAGGCCTGGCTTTTTTCCTATCCAGCTCTCAACATGCCTTCCTCACTAAGCTTCATCATTTCTAGCTTTTGATTTAATGTGAGAGACATGCAACTCTTCCTTTCACTTGAACACTTAAGAGGCCACTGTAGGGTTATTAACTGGTATAATTTCAATATTGTTGTTTCAGGATATAGGGAGACCCAAGGAAAGGGAGAGAGATACGGAAACACATGACATTTATTGATGTAGGTTTGCTGTCTTATATAGGTGTGGTTCATGGAGACTCAAAACAATTACAATAGTAACATCAGAGATCTAAGATCACAGATCACCATAACAGATATAATAATAAATAATGGAGGACTTCCGGGAAGATGGCAGTCGAGAAAGACATAAGACTCTCTTAACCTCCAGAGAAATAGCTAAAAACAGGCTAAAACAAACTGGAAAAAGATCTTCTAGGGTTTAAGGTCACCAGGTAAAGGCTGAACACCGCCAAGGAAAGAGGGAAAAAGGAGGGGAATCACGATGACAGAACTGTGAGTTGAAACCTGTGAGTTGAAACCAGTGGCTGCTGCTGCCGGGACCCTCCCCAAAACTAAAGACACTTTAGAATACTCAGGCCTCTGGGCCTGCGGCTATACACATAGAAGGCTCCAGAGAGACACTATCCCAGGAAAGGGGAGAGAGAGGGACACAGCTTAAGGATGACTCAGCTTCTGACCCACAAATTTGGTCTGTTGTATTCCACCAGTCCTTCCTGGCTGGGTGGGACTACATCATGGTTTGCCCTGGGAGCTGGCAGTGGACTGGAGAAATCTTCTAGCTGGGACTGATTGTTAAGGGGCACCTCCCTAGGAAAGGGAAAAGAGAGGGACACAACCTAAGGTTGACTCAGATTTTGACCCACAAATTTGGTCTGCTGTGTGCCACAAGCCCTTTCAGGCCAGGTGGGGCCACACCATTGTTTGCCTAAGGAGCCAGCAAGGGGCCAAAGATTTACAACCTTCCCAATTTCCTTTTCTACTAACTGAGACTGATTGTTGAGGATGCAGGGGGGAGTGGAAGTATTTCCTACCCTGGAAAAGGGAGGGAGATGTCATAGAAGGCTGGAGAACTGTCTCTGAGAAAGTTTGAATTACAAGGCTCTTAGCCTCGAGGCAGGAACCTCTATCACATTGATCCTATCTGTTGCAACAAACACACTGCAACCAGGCACTGAATGGAGATGGCGTCATCCACTGGCAGATCAAGGAAGTGCACGTGAGAAAATTAAAAATAAGTGAGAGAGGCTTTTTCCAGTCTTTATAGCCTCCCTCCCCAAGGCCCTAGGAAGAAGGTCTGCAACCAATTACTGGGTTGAGAACCCATTTTGGACAACTAGCAGGAACAATCATAAGGATCCAGGTCAAGCCAAGAATCAAAGAGCAGCAGTAACACACATACTCCTGCCACTAAATCACTACAGAAAAGAAATTGAGCATCTGAGTAAACTACATCATAATCAGATGCCTAGACACCAGCAAAAATTATGAGTCATAAAAGGAAATGGAAGACATGGCCCAAGAAAAGGAATATATCAAAACCCCAGAAGAGATGCAGGATTTAAGAGAATTAGCAAGATGCGCACAAATTTCCAAAATCAAAGTAATGAATTGAAAGACAATATAGCTAAAGAGATAAACAACATCAAGAAGACATTGCACAAGTGCAAAGAAGCATTTGAAATCCTGAACAGAAAACTAACAGAGTTCATGGGAATGAAGGACACAATAGGTGAGATCAAAAACACATCAGAGAGAAGTAGATGTGGCTCAAGTGTTGGGCTTCTGTTTACCATATGGGAGGCCCCGGGTTCAATTCCTGGGGCCTCCTGGTGAAGGCAAGCTGGCCCGCGCGGTGAGTTGACGGCCCGCGCGGCGCGGTGAGCTGGCGCCACAAGATGACGCAACAAAAGGGAGACAAGCAGACACAGAAAAACACACAGCATATGGACACAGCGAGCACAAGCAATAAGGGGGAATAAATAAATAAAATAAATCTTTAAAATAGAAACCACATTAGAGGCATATAACAGCAAATTCGAAATGACAGAAGAAAGAATAAGTGATACAGAAGACAGAACAGCTGAAATTGAAGAGAGAAAAGAATGGAAAAAATTGAGCAGGGGCTCAGAGAGTTGAATGACCACACGAAATGCAACAACATATGTGTCATGGGAGTTCCAGAAGGAGAAGAGAAGGAAAAGGAGGCAGAAAGAGTATTTGAGGGAATAATAGCAGAAACTTTCCCAACACTCACAAAAAAAATGAACTTGCAAGTCCAATAAGTGTACTGTACCACAGTCAGAAAAATGCAAATAGACCTACTCCAAGACACATACTACTCAGAATGCCAAATGTCAAAGATAAAGAGAAAATTCTTCAAGCAGCAAGGGAGAAGCAAACAATCACATATAAGGGAGTGGCGCCCAGTTTTGATTTCTCATCAAAAACCATGGAAGTGAGAAGACAGTGGTATGATACAATTAGGATACTGAAAGAGAAAAACTGCCAGCCGAGAATTCTTTATCCAGCAAAACTAACTTTAAAATCGAAGGTGAGTATAAAATATTCAGAAACAGAAACTAAGAGAGTTTGCAAAGAAGAATCCACCTTTGCAGGAAACATTAAAGGAAGCTGTAGAACCTGAAAGAAAGACAGGAGAGAGAGCCTTGGATGAGTGTACAGAAAAAAGAATAGCAGAAAGGATAACCAAGAGAGTAAAAGGACATATGAAAATAAGATATGACATATGAAAACCAAAGAATAAAATGATGGAAGAAAATAACACATTTACAGTAATATCATTGAATATGAATGGATTAAACTCCCCAATCAAAAGATACAGGCTGACAGAATGGATTAAAAAACATGAGCCATCCATATGATCCTTACAAGAAACTCACCTTAGACCCAGGGATAAAAATGGCTGAAATCAAAGGTTGGAAAAAGATACTCCATTCAAACAGTAAACAAAAAGACCACTAGAAGCTACATTAATATCAGACGAAACAAGACTTTAAACGCAAAAAATTTTAAGAGATACAGAAGGCCATTATAAAAGGGACAATCTACCAGGAAGATATAACAGTCATATATATCTATGCACTAACCAGGGTGCCACAAAATATGTGAGGCAAACTATGGCAAAACTGAAGGGAGAAATAGACATCTCTACAATAATCATTAGACACTTCAATACACCACTCACATCATTAGATAGAACTAGACAGAAGATCAACAAGGAAACAGAGAACTTGAACAATATGATAAACGAGTTAGACCTAACAGACCATATACAGAAAGCTGCATACAAACTCAGCAGGTTATACATTCTTCTCACAAGGCCATGGATCTTTCTCCAGGATAGACCATATGTTAGGGCACCATGGAGCTCTCAATAAATATAAAAAAAGTGAAATTATACAAAGTACCTTCTCAGCTCATAATGGAATGAAACTGGAAATCAATAATAGGAAAGATGTAAATTCGCAAATGTATGGTGGCGAAACACACTCCTAAATAATCAGTGGGTCAAAGAAGAAATTTCAAGTGAAATCAGTAAATATATTGAGACAAATGAAAACAAGAACACAATGAAGGGAAGTGGATGTGGCTCAATCGATAGGGCTCCCGTTTACCATATGGGAGGCCCCAGGTTCACTTCCCGGGGCCTCCTTGTGAGGGCAGGCCGGCCCGCGCGGCGCGGTGGGCTGATGCAGCAAGACCTCGCAAC
>JAQZBX010089465.1:0-13254 GCA_029593785.1 Cabassous unicinctus
TTTTTTTTTTTTTTCCTGTTTTTTTTGTTTGTTTGTTTGTTTTTTTGATGTACCAGGATGGGAGATTGAACCTGGGACCTCGTATGTGGGAAGCTGGAGCTCAACCACTGAGCCACATCCACTCCCCTGTTAGGTGGTGCTTAAACTAGTTTAGTCCTTGCTTACTAATTTGGAATCCTTAAAGATTTGGGGCCTCTATAATAGTAATTGTAGACTCCTTTAAACATTTTCATATTTCAAATAACTTTACCATCATTGAACCTGAGTCTGAAAAAGTTATATAGGAGATTTAACATTGTAAACATCTTACCTTTGGTTATAATTATACCAGATTTTTAAAAATATAGTTATACAGTTAGTTTATGCTCCTAAGAAGTTCTGACTGATCGTTCTAAATCTCTGATTATTTAAAAATATGAAAATTAGGCAAATTCATTTAATAGGTACAATTTTGCATTAAAGTGCAAAAGATGGAATTTATAGGGAAGCATAGTGAAAAAAGTTCTTGCTGGAGAACTCAAGCCACTGGTATGAAAAAAATTTCCAGTATAAATTGTTAGGTGATTTCACTAACCATTTTTTTCCACTTACAATATTTTCTCAAATAAAAACAAAACTTCTGATGTTGGGACGTTGAAAATAAAGGCCCTTAATATGGAATATAAAATTAAACAGGCAAATCCAATTCTTATTTTTCTTCATCTTACATCCAAAGCTTTTCTTTACCTTTAGTAAATTTTGTTCTTTCAATTCTCTCCTTAGGTCTCCTATGTGTTTTCTAGCTCTCTGATAATCCTTGTGATTTTTTTTTTTTACTATGGTGATTTTTTTAAAATAGTGTGGTGTCCAAAATTACTTAAAGGATTTTATTTGAGTTCCTTTTGAACATACCAAGGGATGATACTTTGTGAATTTTACAAATGATATCCCTTTGAGATATGAAAATCATTTTTCCAATGTTGATGAAAGTGATGAATGAGTAATAAGCAGTTTTTGCTTTTTATAATGAAATAGAGATATTTATTATGCAGAACTTTTACTTCAGGATATCATATTTAGTGATCTATTCTAAGCAACTCAAATCAGAGATATTATTTAATTATATGATTATCTGTAGACTTAAAACAAATAAACAATGGAGCCAAAAAGGAAGAGGAAAAGAAGAGATAGGATACCACCCTGAGAACACTTTTACTAGATTTACAGGTTTTACTAGATTTATACAGATTCCCATGTCTGCACTCGGGTAAGCTCAGGCCTGAGCTGGAAGTCAGGATTGAATATAAACTCAGCTTCTGAACTGCATTTGGCTTAAGTTGTGGAAGTCCTTATGCTTTCTAATGGAAGTTACCCTTTACTAGGAAGATATCAGAGTATGCACAGGATGCTGCAGGGAAAGAGAAAGGGGTAATGACTAATTTCTTCATTCAGATGGAAGGATCTTAAGGCAGCCAAAGTTGTAGCCACAAAGCTCCCCACTTTTTGCTTTTCTCACCTGGCTAACACAGAAAGGTTATCTAAACTACACAAGGGTACACCGTGAATATGCGTCATCCAGGGCTAATACTCAGCAAGTATGCATCAGTATGACTCTGCTGGTTGTAAAAATATTGAACTACTTCTACGCTGATTAGTACAGAAATGCATCTATAGTGGTTAATTTCTCAAGTATCCTGAGTAATCCCTCAAGCTTAGTACCCCAGCTCCAACCTCCATCTTCCTCACAATCCAGCAACCAAAGGGTTAAGTGCTGACAGAAGAGGGGACTCCAGAATCCTGAACTAGCACTGCAGCTTCTTGAGGAGTGGGTCTTGTCCTGTCATGCCAGTTGTTAGATATTTTGAATATAACCCTTTGGCAGAGCTCACATTCAGAGCTGGATCTTTCTGATTCCAAATCCCTCTTTTGTTCCTGCTTTTCTTCTGGTCTCATATACTGATGAAAACTTTATACTTTTAAGTTATCTCTTGTGATAAAAGAAAGACACCTTATTTGTGGAAAAGACATGAGTTTTAAATGAAGTACATTGAATCTTATTTTAATCTTGCTTATGGAATCTCTAATTTCTCCCGCTTAAAGCCAGATCTCACACAAACCAGCATATGATTTTGCTTTGCTTCAGCTAATAATATTCAAACTTTGTAAATGATGTTATTTAAAATTTGTAATTTGGGTTTATTTAACCATCTTCCACGAGTTAAAAAAAAATGAGTGATGCTATTGCTATGTATCTCTGATTATAGTTTCTCATATTCAGTGAACATGGCAATTTAAGAAATGATAATGATGTGGCAAATGGCTTTCCCAAATCCTATATTTCAAGCTGATTTACTACCTTGTTTAAAATAGGAGCATCAATCTGCATTATAATTATCTCTTAAGTCAAACAGAAAAGTATAAAAACAAGCAAAAGCTCCTCATTTCCTATCTTATCGTGCCCCTCTGGCTTTCTGACAATGCATTTATCAGAATACTCATAGTTCCAAATATATACAATGAATGAATCTAGGTAAAGTGGCAACCAAAAGCAGGCCAAGACATTAAAAAATAAGTGGGGTTGATTCTTTGACCCTCCCTCTTGCAAATCACAGGGTAAGACAGATTCAGCAGGGATTATATCAGTTATTTACTTCAACCCTACTCCCACTAAAAAAAAAAAAAAAGGATCACAATTTTTTCTACAATATACACCACTAGGCATTTTGTACATTTACTTCAGGATGTCTGTATCTTTTTGTGTGCTTGAGAGGTAGAGGTCTTTGTTCCACCTTCAAATCCCTAGGGTAAGATATATAAGCAAGATCAGAAGCAGTGCCATTTCTGCAGGGAGTTTTTCTTTGTTTTGTTTTATTTTTGTTCTTGTGAAGGTTAATGGACTGGTAGCCTTGAAAAATGAGCTCCCTGCCACAGGGAAGATATGGCTGTGACAGATATGATGCCACGGTGTTTAAATTCCTCCTAGACTCTCTATCTTTGACATGGATATAAAGGGGAAACGTGAATGTGTCCCTTTTAATTTAGTTTGTGAGATTGAATTTGTTGATTTTTCTCTTGATTACATTGTAAAAGCCTTGTGATGACCACATGATAAGGCACCTTCTAAATTGGAGAGGATTATGTTGTAAATTCGGATATTAGTTCTCTGCTCTCAATACTTTCCACAGAGTATGTCAGTGAGATAAAAAGCATGGTCTCTACATAAAGATTGTATCGGTGAATCGATCAGTCAAACACGTAGAGAGAGAATTGCAGATTGCAACAAAACACAACCTAGAAACCTGTAAAATTAGAATGGTGTAAATTGCTACTTTTCTTCTGTAGAATGAGTATATTTACCCTTCATTTTCTGAAACAATCAATCCACTAGTGGAATATCCATCTCTATGTATTCTCAACTTCCATTATAGTATGTGTCTTTTTTCACTATCCTATTTCATACAATGACCTCAGACTAGGATGGGGAAAGGAATAGAAACTTTATGGGGCTTGTAGTTTCCTAGTCCTCCTCTCCCCTTCCCACCCCCTACCCTGGATCCATTTTACAGCCAGAGAAACTGAGATCCAGAGAAGCTATGTGACTTTGCTAACATTTCATCGAGGGATAAAATTGCTGCTTCTATCCCCCCAACTCCAACTCTCCTTTCAACTCCTATTCTCCTACTCTTTCAACCATACTGTGGTGCTTTCCATAAAGGTACACAAAGTAATGCTGCCTAGAAGACAGGGAGAATCTGCTGTAACTTCTATTGTCTACACTAAGCCTGGTCCTTGCTGCTCAGTCAAAATTTCTTAGGGCTATTTTCCAAGAGATCTTCCTTATCACCTCTACCCTTAAAACCCAATCCTTCACTCCCTCATTCTCTATGGATGATTCTGCCTTCTACTTAATAAGACCATAAAGTTTAAGAGGGCAAAGAAAAGAAAATATCTTCTCCCTCCTCCAAATCTAACCTCCCCCACCCCGCCCCACCCACCACCACCTGTACTTGCCAGCTGCCATTGATTCCTGACTCTTAATTGCTTTTTGGTGAATCTCCTCCCCTTCTAGGATATGTAATAAGTGCTCTCCTGGCTTATTTCTCTTTGCCTTACATGTTGAACAGGCTTCTCTTTTAAGACACCAATAATTAAATAACAATAGAAGCAACAACAAACACACATACCTTACAAATACACATATTACAAATTGTTTGGCTGCTTTTTCATGATCTCATTGTATTTTTCTCTTCAGTTTCAATCTAAAATTAGATTTTTAAAGAGAGTAACCCTTTTCCTCTCTCTATTCTCTCATCCACACTCCTTCCTTCCAACCCCTACAGTCTGGTTTCTGCTCTTACTCTACCCTAAGACCATTCCTGAGGATCAGTGATAAATTCCTATATGTATCCTTACGTTAAGTTGAATGCAATTGTTAGGGAGAATGTAAACTTGGTAAGGACATGAATGTTGTCAGAATGTTCACCTTTGTATTTCTAGGATTTTGAGCAATGCCTTCTAACTCATTGTAATCACTCAAATATTGGTTGAATGAATGAATGATTGTTTAATGGACATTTTCATTATCTGAAAGTTAAAACCTATTCTCCCTCAAATCACTCTGTCTCTCTTTTTTTTCTACTAGTGGAACCACTATTTGCCCCAGTTTACTAGACTCAAATATTTCAATCATTTTTGGCTCATCTTCTACATTAAGAAGTTCTCCCATGCTACCCATTTTCCCCTTGAATTGCACTGAATCTTTACTGCTTCTCTATTTTTAGTGTTCAATTTTAAAAATCTTGGTTATAAAATTTAAAAATGAGAAATTCCAAAATTATAATAGTCCTTTTAATTATATTAAGGTTCAAAGATAAAAGAGATATGAAGTAAAAGATATTAATTTAGATCAAAATACCCTATCACCCAGCAGCTTTATTTGAATTACATTTTTGTAAGACAAAGGCTTAATTAATCAACAAATATGTTTGAATGTTCTTCTATGACCATATAATATATGGCCCCAGACATTCAGAAATTTGCAATATAAACATAGACTTTTAAAAATATTCTATGAATCAAATAAACTTGTGAAAGATACTGTGTAATTAAATGAGTTAAGAAATAGAGGTTCAAGGATTTTAGAGATACACCTTGTAATATAAAAATAAATCAAATTGGTATAAAAAGACAGTATAATCAAAATATTGGAAACACTTGAATTTCCTGAATAACCAGCAAATAATGTTATCATTTATAACAAAGAGAAGATGACTTAGTTTTATTCAGATTTTATATAGTAGAAGCATTATTTTATGTAATAGCATCTTAGAAACTATCAAATATGATGAAAATATTTCTGTCCAGGGCTTTAAATAGCATGGTCTCTAGTAAACTATCATTCACTTAATTTGACAATCTTGGATAAACTCTTCCTTTATTTTAACCATAAATTGCTACCCATCATGGGAAGGGATTAAACTAAATATTCAATCATAATTTGTCTTGTTTAAACTACAATTCAAAGCTTCATTACTAATATAATTTTCATCTGTAAATATGTTTTTTAATCAATCTTAAATAAACTTTCTTTTTTAAAAACAGATCCTAAACTGCCAGAGCCCTTTGGCTAAGTTTAGAATCTACTCTATTCTTCTTTTCTTTGATAAAGCAGATATTTCTAAATCTTTGGTATTCTTTATTCTGAAATCTATTTCTTTTATCCAAGTTTGTCGTTTTATCAGGATTTAGAAGTAACATATATAAATGTGATGGAGTAACTCCTCCTATCACAGACAGCCAGTTACACTTTGGCATTTCTGAAGAAGCACTTTTAGAAATAGAAGTTGAAAAGAGATGCAGCTGGATCTACTATTAAACTATTGCCACATATTGAAGTAGTCCCTGTAGAAATGTATGTTGCCATGTAATTATGCTCCCTGGAAATAAAGTAGAAGTGAGAAGAATCTACATGAATTCCTTCAGAACATGAAGGAAAGCATTCTGTAGCATCAGTTAATGTTGTGAATCAGAAAGTTAAAACGTAATGAAAATCACCTGCCAAAATAGTGGGGAACGTATGATCGGATAATGCACAGCACTCTCCTGATACCTCCCTGTTATAGTCTGCCAAAGGGCTGCTGATGCAAAGAACCAGAAAGGGACTGGCATTTATAAAGGGGATATATTTGGGGTAAAAACTTACAGGTTCAAGGCCATGAAAGGTCCAAATCGGAGCACCATAAGAGGTGCTTTCTCACCAAAGTCAGCTGTCACATATTGAAGCAAGATGGCCACTGATCTCTGGGCCTCAGCTCTTTGAGCCTCTTGAGGCCTTCTCTCCTCTTGAACTCCTTTGTGGACCCAGCCTCTTGGGGGCTTTGTGCTTCAGCGATCTTCTAGTCCTCTCTTGGATGTCAGAGTCAAAAATGGCAGCTTTCTTTTCCTGTGTCTATCTGTTTCTCTCTGTGTCTCTGAGATTTTTTATCAGACCCAGGGAGGGGGAGAAGACTCAACCTGAGTCACACCTCACTGACATAGTCCAATCAAAAGTCCTAGAGTGATCTTATCAAGTAATCTAATC
The DNA here is from genome assembly GCA_029593785.1 of Cabassous unicinctus. Classification (NCBI taxonomy): domain Eukaryota; kingdom Metazoa; phylum Chordata; class Mammalia; order Cingulata; family Chlamyphoridae; genus Cabassous; species Cabassous unicinctus. The sequence continues at coordinate 6,560 of JAQZBX010089465.1, forward strand.
AAAGTACCTTCAACTGCCTTTAATGCAATCTGCAATCAATGGGCATCACACCCACAGCAAATAGATTAGTTTGAAAACATAATCTTTATCTTTTTAGGATTCATAAAATAATCTCACACTGCCACTCTCCCTCTCCTGGTTTCACACATATGATTAATAAACCCTAGAATTTAAGGCCCAACCTTTCATTTTTCTTAACAAACAGGTAATGTCTGAATCAGGCCCAGAGATTATAAGTGAATATTCAAATTATAATTTCTATGGTACATTTTGCTTGTCTGGTAATTTAGCTTCGTCTTTTCTGATTTGAAATCAAGGCAGATAGAACATCTGGGAACTGGGTTGCATGTGCTCTGCAGTGATGAGACATAGTGTGCCTGAAGCATTACACATCATTTAACACATGAATGATACCTTTCAGCCATCAGACCCTTGTTTGGCAGCATATTGCATATCTGCAGAATGAACAATAAGCTGAACAAAAGCAGAACCTTATATTGTCTTGACAGTTATTCAAAACCTTTATATTATCTTAAAGCCTCAGCAGTTTGGAATACCTGCAAATGGAAAGAGTTTGAGGGATTCTAGGATCCAAATTGAATTCTTGTCCAGTCTTCATTTCTGATCCTTAATACAACTCCAGATAGCGGAGCAGAATTGTGCCTGGTGGTGTAGGGTTACTATTTAAATGTGGGCGTCTCCTAAAAAAGGCTTACAAGATAAGGAATATCAGCAGCCAGCTAGAGGAGGAAATATGGTGCCAACTAAAGTAGGTAGAAATGAAGGAAGAAGCAGCCATTTGATCCAATCTTGTCACACCTTTAACTCCATTCTTCCAATAGCAAAAAATATTTTCTTATTCCTATTTTTCCCAAGCAGGATGCTGTTAGTTTCATAACACAGAAAAGATAATAATGTATCGTTTAAATGTGACTCTGTCTCTCTAGAGTCATTTTATGTTAAGTAGAGAAGGTCCTTCAGGAATAATTGCAATTTGTTCAAATAATTGAGAAACTGAATAAAATGCAAATATTTAGAAGGAAAAGATGTTCTGTTCTCAAGAGCAATAATCTTAGTACCACTGGCCAGAGGCTTTCATATTAAACTTATAATTATATTTCAGTATCTCTGAAATATCATCTCAGTATTCATAGTTATTATGTGGCTCAACATTCTGATTTGATAATCCTATCAATATCACTGCTAGTCCATATAGCACTGTATTAATCAGCCAAAGAGGTGCTGATGCAAAATACCAGAAATCTGTTGGCTTTTATAAAGGGTATTTATTTGGGGTAGAAGCTTACAGTTACCAGGCCATAAAGCATAAGTTACTTCACTCACCCAAGTCTATTGACATGTGTTGGAGCGAAATGGCCACCGACGTCTATGAGGGTTCAGGCTTCCTGGGTTCCTCTCTTCCCGGGGTTTGCTTCTCTTCAAGCTCAGCTCCTCTGCTGTCTCTACAAGGCCAGCTGTAGACTATCAGGTGAAAGGCTTGTTTCCCTTCCAGAGGCCTTTTCTCTTTCCTTATGACTAAGATCCTCTGTGTGCTTACTTCCCATGGCTCCAGCTCAAAAACTCCAATCCCCCTTTCTTTATGGTGTGATTTTTATGTGAGTGCCTGCCCACCAAGGGGGCGGGGACTCAACATCCTACTGATGTGGCCCAATCAAAGCTTTAGTCATTATTTAATCAAGTAAACCTCTGAATCCAATATAATCTAATATGCCCAGAGGAAAAGACCAGTTCACAAACATAATCCAATATTGCTTTTTGGAATTCATCAATAATACCAAACTGCTACAAGCACCATTGTCTAAATAATTTTTTAAATGCTATCTGCCAGAAAATTCTTGCAATAAATATCCATATTATAAGGACTATGATTTGTGACATAGCCTATGCAGGGGGCCTGAAACTCCATCACAATCACACCAAGCAAAAGAATTCCAAGGTCAGAGATGGCAATCTCATATTTTCTATCTCTTTTCACCAATAATAATTACTGACTTAACTCTTATTGATATAATTAACACTGTACTAAGTCCTTTACATATCTTACTTGACCTTACAACAATTTATATAGCTATAAGTGGTTAAATAACTTTCTCATGATTGCACAGATTTAAAACTCCTGCTTTTCACTGCTAAGACAGTCTTTTTCATTTGACTCAGGATAGAAAGGATTTGCACAAAATAAATGTAAGACTGAAAAGAAAATAGATGATGACTATGATGACTATCATAGTACTGTAAAATCTTGACACCTGGCATACAAGTTGATTTTTCTCCCTTTGAAATAAAAATTTCACATGATTTGAACACCTGAACTGCTTTATTGAGGAGCTGTTTAAGCAAACGCTTCTTGCCAAACACAAAACGAAAACCCCAAACTTCTAAAGTAGCTTCCAAGATTGTACTTACTATTAACCAATGTTAATTTAAAAGAATTTGTTTTGACAATTTGTTATCATCCGGAAAGAAGGTCTTACTGCTTTCCATTTTCATTCCAGTAGGAAAAACAATTATAATAAACCAATAGAAAAAAAAAAGTCATTTCCCTTGGTAAAAATGATAAAGGGATAGGCAAATAAAGTTTGTCTGCAAAGATTAAAGAAATGGACAGAGATGTAGGAAGGAACCAGGTGAAAAATATTCCATCATTCATTCTGGATAAATAGAGTTTAAATAATAAATTTTTACAAAAGACCATGTTGTGACAGCATGTAATTAAGGGTTTCAGAATTACCTAGGAAATGTTCACCTCTTCCTTGTAATCACTAGAATGCTAGTTGTTTCTTTAAAAGTACTTTGTAGTAAGTGTAGTATATTTCCAAAAATATAAAATTTTTAAATGCCCCAAAAAGGAAATTAAGCTGACCACAAGTGTTCATCTCATATGCCTTTATTTGTTTAATTCATCATGTTAATTAATATAATTTTTGGACAGAGTTTGACCATCTTGAGGGTGGTTGTATGTGTATCATCTAGGGAAGAATACATGTTACTGTAACATTGGCTTATTCATTCAGATTGCCAACATGCCAAGGAGCAACAGTCTGTGTTTCTGTTTCATTAGGTAAGGCTTGTTTTAGTTTCCTTATATTAAAATGCTTTCAAAATTCTTTTTATAGTTAACATCTAAGATACATTTTCTACTGTTCTCTTAACTCCCAGTAAAGGATTAGGTTTTAGAACATAGCATACTTCTTCTTGATTTAAATTAATAGAGTAGAATAATTTCATTTAATTTGAAAATTTTATTTCTGAAAACTTTTAAAAATGAATCCCATCTAACCCTACTTGAGATACATTTTCATTTAAGCTATTTTCATAAATTCTTATTATTGCAAATATGACATATGTCCTTATTAAAATCCCAACATGAAACATCTAGATGAACTAGGTTTTATAACAATGGATTGTTTATGTGTGCATCTCTGTGTGTTTCTATGTGTATGTCTGTGTGTTTATACCTATATATGTTAATATATATATAATTAAAAGGAATATAAAGTTCTGGGAAGAGTAAAGTTCTAGAAAGTATATGAAGTCTAACAGATTTGAGAGAAAACTTCTTTTACTCTAAATCATTTAAATTTAGATAAATGTTTTACTCATCTATTAGATAAGGATTATATGTACATTGAGATATTGAGAAGATAAGAGCTAGACGATATATAAGTACGTCTTACGGTTTGGGCTACTTATTGACGCGATTGATACTTGGTAATAATATCTTTAATGAATATTTGTAACATTTAGCAACAAATTTACTCTCAAAGATCAAAATAACTTTTATATAATTCCTGACTTTCTTTAGCAATAAATAACACATTTGATTAATTGCTTTTTTCCTGTTGCCTAAGCATTGACCAAGCACTTAATGTGAACCAGGTACTATGTTGGATGCGCTGGGGATAAAATGATGATTAAGATGTGGTTACTATCTTCAAGGAGCTCTCAGTATATTAGGAGATCTTAAAGGTTTTATGATCCCAGCATGAAATTGATTGGTTTGGCCAAGAAAAGTCAGGCAAGGCCAGCTGCCAAGAGGCTTCATGAGCGGCATCTCAGTGAAGGACCCAAGGTAACAGGCTCACCTTGAATTCATATATGATGCCAAATTTTCTATAATAGTTTCATCTCTTTTTGTTCATTGCTAAACTTAAAGCAGAGATTTTTAAAAACCTACTTTTTAACATATGATGCTGAAAATAACATACGATTCCAATGATTTTCACTAACAAGGAGAAAGAAAGTAAACAAAAAGCTTTAGATAATGTATAAATTAGATAATAGTTGCATATATAGTCTACTGATCTCTCAATTGAATGTATCTGGTTTGTGTGAAGCATTTAGTCAAAATATGTAAACTTATAATAATGAGACAAGAACAAATATTTAGAGATGACTAGTCAAACCCACTGTATCAGTCATATTTATTTTTTCACCTATCTGTCCTTCTAGCTACCTATTTATCAATCAAGCTCTTTGATTTTGATCAATGAAGTATTCTATTACTAAATATCCAAATTGATAGAGTTGTCAAAGTACATGGAATAGAATACACTAAAATATAATTGATGCTAAGTATCTTCATTTCAGATAATTAAGAAAATGCCATAATTTTAGAAATGTTCGGAATAGTCATTGCAAGCGTGAAAGGTGCTGCTTACAAAAGGTTTATAGCCACGGGAATGGATTAGCTTTAAGAGCATGATTTTCTGGGATACCTACAATTCCAAAACACCACATCTACCATTCTTTTTCTTTTTTTAAAAAAATCACACATGTATTTCAACCAGAAAACTATTACTGGAATATTACCAAAATAAAAACTAAGCATATAATCAATCAACCCATTTCATATTTCAGAGAATGAGTCATTAAACATTCATGTAGTAAGTCTACTTACAAACATATCCAATATGCTATACGAGTTTAACAGAGTTTGATCCATATATCAGGATTAAGCTTCTTAAAAAGCTCCTCTTCATTCCTAGATGAACTAAAACATCCTTATTTGTTTAAGCAGTTGCTGTCTTACTATAAAGAAAGGTGTGGCAAAACCAGATCCAAAGTACAAAGTCATCAAAATTAGTAACTGCCACTTGTTTTCCACTGAAAATGGCAAATTCTTCCCTGGACCTTCCTCATAGTGGCTCCTGCAGGTCGTGAACTTGATGCTCTGCCCCAACAAGGCGCTGTTGGAGGCTCCGCGAAAAGTACAGAGACAGAGGGCAGAAGAAATAGCGACACCCACTCCTTACGCTTTCACCACCTTGTCTCTGGCACAGATCCACCATCCTTTATCCAGGTCACTCTGCAGGTACACTTTGTGAGATAGTAAGAGTTTACCTGTCTTCTTGGGAAGCACCTAAGGAAATGACAATTTTGGTGCACTTCATAAGTACTTCCAGTATTTATACCATTATTTGCTATCATTTTTGAAATACTGTTCTAAGTTGTTTTTGTTTTAATTTTTAAGTATATTCAGGTAAACAAACATTTCTGTAATGTCAGGAGCCATTTTTGATTTAGATAAGCGGGAGAGTATTAGATTTTGTTTGTATTTGTTCATAGCTTTGGGTTTTTGTAATAGCATAAAGGAATTATTGAATGCACACAAAATCAGAATATTTGTTGTTTAGTAGGAATCAAGTGTGGAGTGCCACCCATTTGCCAACTACGGTAACAGGCATTTTATATTTATCACTAAAGCCCTAAAATGCCCTGAAAAATAGGCATTATAACCCTTATTAATAGATGAAGAAACTTTCTGAGAGGTTAACTTACTAGCCCCATTCATACAACTTAAGTGGTTGAGGTAGAATTTAAACCCAGGTAGTTTTTACTTCAAAATTCATGATCTTGACAATACACCAGTATTTCCTAATTTCACTAAATTCCTTACTGCTGTCAGGAATTTTGCTTCACCCACACACCCTGAGGACTAATGTAGTGGTATATTTTAATCAGGCCTCATGTTTTGTCCTGGAATGTGTTTGAAAGAGAACTATCGTCCTGTAAAATATATGGCTACTTAGATAAGAAATGTTTGGTCATGTACAAACTACTGTTTCACGAACTACCAAGGGTGCCTTGAGTAATACACCCTGACTAAAACACCATTTCTGTCCATACATACTACCTCACTGGCAGTAGCTGTTATAAGGTCAGTAACCCCCAGGCCTCCCCATGTCAGGTAATGGCAGCTCCATTCTTCCAGCTATTTGTGTCAAAGCTGTTGGAGTCACCGCTGATTCCTCTGTTTCTCCTATATCATATGCCTGATTCATCAGCATATTCTTTAATATATACATTTCAATATATGACCAGAATATGACCACTTCTTACTGTATCCATTGCTACCCACCCTAGTTCTGTCAGCATTATATTTGCATAGATGATTCAAAATGCCTGTTAGCTGGATTCCTTCCTTACAGCCATGCCTTCTCTAAAAAAATACAAAAAGAAAACAAGCTTCTCACAGCTATACTAATGTTTATTTTCATTCAGTATTTCATTATATAAATTAATGACATTCATAGTTTTTTTTGAAGATTTTATAAGGGGTAGAACATAATTATTTCAAATATGTTATTCAGCTCCCACATATCCTTTTAAACGAGAATATTACTTTTATTTGACCAATGAATAAATGAAAGAGAGAACCTCTCACATGACCA
>JAQZBX010089466.1:0-12634 GCA_029593785.1 Cabassous unicinctus
TTTTTTTTTTTTTTAAGATTTATTTATTTCTCCCCCCCAACCACCCCTCGCGTTGTTTTGCACTCACCATCTGCTCTCTGTGTGTTCTTCTGTGTCTGCCTGTCTTCTCTTTAGGCGGCGCTCAAACTCTTGGGCTACCCTCAGCTCCCTGGTCTGCTGTGTCTCTTATTGTCTCTCCTCTATGTCTCTTTTTGTTGCATCATTTTGCTGCACCAGCTCTCCACTCGGGCCAGCACCCCATGTGGGCCAGCACTCCTGCATGGGCCAGCTTGCCTTTCACCAGGAGGCCCCGGGAATCAAACCCTGGACCTCCTATATGGTAGACGGAAGCCCAATTGCTTGAACCACATCTGTTTCCCTGTAATTTTCTTTTCTTGTACTATGTTTATCAGGCTTTGGTAGTAGTGTGATGCTGACTTCATAAAATGTGTTGGGTAATTTTCCCTCCTTTTCAATTTTTTGGAAGAGTTTAAACAGGATTGGTTTTAATTCTTCTCAAAATGTTTGGTAGAATTCACCTGTGAAGCCATCTGGTCTTAGACTTTTCACTGTTAGAAGATTTTCTTAGGACTGAGTCAACCTCTTTACTTGTGATTGTTTTGTTGAGTTCCTGTATTTCTTATAGAGTCAATGTAGGTTGTGCATCTCTAGGAATTTGTCCATTTTGTCGAGGTTGTCTAATTTGTTGGCATATAGTTTCTCATAATAGCCTCTTCTATGATCCTTTTTATTTCTGTGGGGGTAGTTGTTATGTCCCGCTTTCATTCCTCATTTTATTAATTTTCATCTTTTCTCTTTTTTTCTTTGTTAGTCTAGCCAGGGGTTTCTCAATTTTCTTAATCTTCTCAAAGAACCAGCTTTTGGTTTTGTTGATTTTCTCTCTTTTTTTTTCCCTCAATTTAATTTAATTCTGCTTTAATCTTTATTATTTCTTTCCTTCTGCTTGCTTTGGGAAAGGTTTGCTGTTCTTTTTCTAGTTTCTCCAGGTGTTCACTTGGGTCTTTGATTTTAGCTCTTTCTTCTTTTTTAAATATAGGCATTTAGGGCTATAAATTTCACTCTCAGCACTGCCTTCACTGTATCACATAAGTTTTGATAAGTTGTGTTCATGTTTTCATTTTTCTCGAGTCTACTAATTTCTCTTGCAATTTTTTCTTTGATGAGTATGTTGTTTAGCCTCCATCTATTTGTAAAATTTCCCCTTTCCTGCCTACCATTGATTTCCAGCTTCAATCCACTATGATCAGAGAAGATGCTTTGTATAATTTCAGTCTCCTTAAATTTATTGAGAGCTGTTTTGTGGCCCAACATGTGGTCTATCCTGGAGAAAGATCCATGAGCACTTGAGAAGAATATATAACCTGATCATCTGGGGTGCAACGTTCTGTATATGTCTGTTAGGTCTAGCTCGTTTATCACATTGTTTAAGTTCTCTGTTTCCTTGTTGATCTTCTGTCTAGTGGTTCTATGTATTGATGTGAGTGGTGTGTTGAAGTCTCCAACTATTATTGTAAAGATGCAGATATCTCCTCTCAGTTTTGCCGGAGTTTGCAAATTTATTTTATTTTATTTGTGAGGTCTTGCCGCATAAGCCCACGGCGCCGTGCGAGCCGGCCTGCCCTCACAAGGAGGCGCTGGGAAGCGAACCTGGGGCCTCTCATATGGTAAACGGGGGCTCTATCCACTGAGCCACACCCGCTTCCCAAGAGTATGATTTCTATTAACCTGCTCCATCCAGCATCCTTCCTAGTCTACTTATCATTCTAAATACCATATTTTGTCAGCTGGTCCCTGTCATCCTGTTTGTGTTAACTACTTCCTGGAAAGGAAAATATCAACTATACCAGATGAACAGGAAAGCAGTCAATTTACTTATCTAAACCTCATACTCAGCAAGAATTAGAATCAGATCCCGTTTCTATCTTGAAAAGAAGCAAAATCTATTGCAAAGTTCCTGTCTAGCCATAATGGTTGGCTAGACCCACCAAATGTGCCATTCTCATCAACCCATGCTGGACTTACAGTAGAGATAATGTGGGCCTGAGTTACACCAAGGACAGACATCAATCTGGAACTCTTGAGTTATGTTCCAAAGAGAATTATTGCTCTGACATACTAGAACCAAATCAAAACAATCTCCCCCCCCAAAAAACAAAACAAAACAAAAAAATCAATTCTATTGAACTGCAAGCTTTAGGAAGGAGATGGTGTGTGATAAGCAGCAGCTGCTTCTGACCTTGTGTTCTCCCAGTGTTCTCACACTCACTACGGGAAGTTCATGCTCTAGTCATATGCTCATGCCTTGATTCTCAACTCACATTTTACACTAGGCCTGCAGTGTCAGAAAAAATGCTGGCTTCTGTCTCTCTGACTCTTTCTGCCCTCCAGGCTTTGTGAATAGCCTGCTAGTGAGGAGAGCAGCTCCCTGAAGATAGTTCTTTAGAGACTAATGAGGGTTCCAGACCCCTTGGCCTCAAGGACTTTCAATCTGAAGAGATTCCCATGTATTTTATTTTATTGTATTATTATTATTTTTAAAGATTTATTTATTTATTTATCCCCCCTTGCTGCTTGTGCTTGCTGTGTCCATTCGCTGTGTGTCTTCTCCGTGTGTGCTTATCTTCCCCTTGCTGTGAGGTCCCGCTGCATCAGCCCCTTGCGGGCCGGCCTGCCCTCACAAGGAGGCCCCGGGAAGCGAACCCGGGGCCTCACACATGGTAAACGGGGGCTCTATCGGTTGAGCCACACCCACTTCCTGTTGTGAGGGCTTGCTGCATCAGCCCACTAGGCTGCGCAGGCCGACCTGCCCTCACAAGGAGGCCCCGGGAAGCGAACCCGGGGCCTCCCATATGGTAAACAGGGGCTCTATCGACTGAGCCACTCCCGCTTCCCCCCATGTATTTTAATAAGCTACTTCTTACCTGTCATATAGGATGGTCAGTTGTGGCCTCTACATCACACAATGGACACAGAGCCTCAGAAACTCATCTAACACTCAGGCAACTTGGTTTTACAGCCTTGGCTATAACTGAGTAGACTGGCTGTGTCTGCACTGAAGGGGTAGAAGAGATGAGATATAGAGGCTACCTGCCCAGAAAATGTCACATACCAATTTGATTCACATACTGAAGAGCAAAAGAATCACACCATTGTCAATATTATCAAACAACAGATCATGATCCAAAGCCTTCTCCCACCAAGGTCTTTTCTTTGAGACTCCTTACAGAGTTATGTGGAATTTTTCATTCCCAATGTGTCATTGTTACTTACGGTGCCTTATCCAGAAGTGATTTCCACCAGGAGTTCTAAAATTTATAGTCCAAATTTTCTCATCCATTCCATACAAAGATAAAAGCTGACTTTGATCTTAACTTATGATAACCAAATACTTGTATACCCCACTAGCCTCACTATCTTCCTTCCCACTACAACACACACATAAGACACCTTTTTTTTTTTTTTTTTTTTAAGGTACCCAGGCCGGGGATTGAACTCCTGGACCTCATATGCAGGAAGCCAGCGCTCAACTACTGAGCCACGTCGGCTGCCCTGAGTTGGTTTTTTGTTTTTGTTTCTCATTTGCTTTGCTTGTTGCTTGCTTTTGTTGTTCTTGTTTTTAGGAGGCACTGGGGACCAAGCCCAGGACCTCCCAGGTGGGAAGCAGGCACTGAATCGCTTGAGCCACATCCGCTCCCCACACATATCTATTTTCATATGGAAAAGCTCAAAGAGCGTCTTGCCCAACCATACAGTAGATATTTTCCAATGGCTACTTTTTTCTCCAATTGCTGGCAGTCTACAAACTCCATAACAATAGAGGGTACAGAGATGAGCCTGTCCGTGGGGGAAATTTCTTCCCAAAGAGAAAATGTTAAGTAGAGATCAGCCTAAAATTTGTCTCTCTCCTCAGTTTCATGCTGTTGGTGCTAAGTAGGTAGGTTACATCCCTGCTCTGTGTACATCAGGTCAGCTGTTTAGTATCAGCTGCCCACAGCCTAGGCAAGAAAGTGTCTGCTCTACTTGATCGTCTATGTCTTGATCCTAAAGTTTTTATTTCTTCTGCTGCAGAGGACGACATGCCAACAAGCTTTTCAGCCATTGGTGAATTCTAACTTCAATCTCCTTCAAAATCACATAACACGTCAGAATCTTTTCTACCCAGAGTCCTACTGAGCTGTCCTCCTCCTCTCAGTGTCCAAAATGCCTTGAATTCTTACTTGCTCCTTGACCGTTAAAAACATTCACAATACTCACCACCACCACCATCACCATGTTTGCCTCAATATATACCTCACAAACAAAAACATGTTAAAGCCCTAAACAAGTCCAATCACAAAACAAACTTTTTCTACCCTAGAATCTTCAAACTGCCCTAACTCCTCACTCTCCATCCTCCCCCAACTGATCTCCAGATAACCCTATGCCTCTCCCCTCTAATACTGGACACTGAGACAGACAAAGAAGGAGCCCTCCCCATCTACACAAATATGGAATGAGTGTTGTCATTAGAAGTTCCTGCACAGGTGTGGATTGCATCAGCTCTAGTAAGAACACATACTCTTCAGGGGAGTACAGCAGGTACACTGAAGATAGCTGTCTCACCCCTACCCTTTCAACATTCCTCAGACCTTCCACACTCATTTCAGAGATTCAGCTAGGCCTCCCCATCATTCTTTGTGCTACACCACAACTTCTTGTAGCAGGGAAACTGGTAAACAGACCTGCCTGAGAGTAAGTACTACCTAGCATTGCACCTCGAGAGACAGCCCCACCAGTTAGCTTAAGCAATTATGTCACTTGGTTACCCAGAATCAGGAATTCCCCAGAAACAGCAAGACTTGGTTTCAAGCATCAAGGGGCAGACCTGAAATAGATTCTATTTGCCAAGCCCCAGCAGTCACTAACTCACAGTATTTAAAATAGAGAAAAGCTTGGGAAGAAGCACCAAGATCATCACTGCTCACCATACCCCACTTTAATAAGTTTGCAGGCCAGGAATCCAATCAGTTGTTGATTATCCTTTGAGCATGCCCACCTACCTCCTCTGGACCCCAGGATGGAGTATGGCTTGCCTCCAAAGAAAGGGTGCCATCCTCTTCGGAGAAGGATATGGAGCTCTTTTCAGGTTCTATATCTTTAGGCTGGATCCCCTGTAAGGGTGGCCCATCACTGCCATAACCAGAAGAGGAGGGCAAAAGGCTCACAGTCATGCCACTGATGGATAAATCGCTCTGAGAAGTGGGCAGTCTAGGACCCTGGGGAAGCACTCGACCCATGTGGGCAGGTTTATGGCCTCCCAATTGGTCCAGGAGCAATGAAGGAACAGAACATTCTGCAATCCAGGAACCTGTTGGAGGGGCATCTGAAATACCTTTGGTTCCTCCCCCTCCACTCCACGCCCCTGAAAGTTGGCCTTGATTTCCTGTGTCAGTGGGATAGTCTTTCCTGGAAGTGCTGCTCTGAAATCTGAGCTGAATACCTCCTTTCTCCACTGCAGTCTCTCCTTGCAAAGGCAGCAGCACAGCCCTGCTGCTGCAGGATGCTGTCCTCGGAAATTCCACCAGTTGGCTCACTGACTTCTCACAGTTCCTTTCTGTTGGATTTTCAAGCAGGTGAGCAATGACAGTCATCCCCTCTTCCAGGGAATCCCAGACCCCTGCAGCAACTGATGACTCATTCTCTAACAAAAGGTGAGCAGTCTGGATTTCCGCTTGGAATCTCTCCTTCACCTGCACGATCATCCCCTGATTCCCCACCCCTGAGTTGGGGGCCAAGTCTTCAGGCAGTAAAATGTCTAGTGGGGGTTGCTCTAACCCTCCCACTCCTTCCTCCTTTTGGAGACTCACTGTTAACTTCGTTAGGGTTTCAATCTCTTCAGTGACTCCAGTCCCTTCCAAGGGCTCTTCCTCATGAGATGCCTCTGTAGTAGGGGTTTTCTTACCCCTCCACTTCCTTTTGAACCGAACCCTTTTCTTAGGAGATATGGGAGCCTTCTCAGGAACAGCTATTGACTCTTTCGGTTCCTTAACACAGCCCAATGAATTTCCCATTTCTTTCCTCTACTAATCTCAGGAAAAACGCAGCTAAACCAGTCCTGGGATCCCAAAGAAATCCCAACCTTGGCTGCAGCGGATTGGATGCACATTTAAAAACATGCACTATGCTGACAATCGCTCCAATTCTTTCTCCCTCCCTCCCCGCCTCTCTCCATCTCTCCTAGCCGTTGCCGATTCAGACAGCCATCTTACAGGCTCAGAGCTGCAACAAGACAAATTCAAAGCATCTCACTGCAGTTCAGAAATCACTTGACCTAAAAGCAGACAGAAACCGGATTGGCTGCAGCTTTCTCTCTCCAAATATGAGGTAATTGGAGCACTGCCCTCAGTTAACACAAACAGAAAGGAAAAAGGAGCTAGAAACTAGGGGAGGGAGAAATTAGGGAGGAGAAGGAAGAGGGAGGAAAATGTAGGAGTAAGAGGAAAGGGAGGGGGAAAGAAGAGAGAACATGGGAGAAGGTAACATGGAAAGGAGGAGGAGAATATCAAAGAGGGAAAATGCAAACCAGCTCAGTGGGTACCAGCAAGGGAAGGGAAGGGCCAAGAAAAATCAGAACTGGGGGAGCTGCAATTATGGCCCCCATACTATGAAACGAACTAGATTTCTATTGTTGCAGCAAGATGACCAAAAGAAAAATCAAACAAGATATACATATTCTCAATTTTTTTCAAGTCTGAATAGGACAAAACTATTTTCATCAAATTATAATCTGGAGATCAGAAACTATTCCTTACAGTTAAGAAAGGGGGGGAGGGGCGGGCACAGACTTTAAAGAGCTAAACTCCTGTAGCATTTATTTCTCTCCTTTTACCTAAGAGAAAAAAGAAAAGAAAGAAAGAAAGCTCTGTTACTTCTGCTGGCCATTTACACACAGAGGAAAAGCCTGGAAATCAATTTTGAGTATGGTATATGGAGGCTGGCTAAAAAGGATACCACTTCCAAATACATCAGAGAAGCAGGTTCTCCACAGAACAATTATTTGACACAAATGCTCAAGAATATTTATCAATGATTCTGTTACTGATACCTAACATTTTTTAGCACATTTTAGGTGCCAAGCTCTATGCTAAGCTACTTACATTGATTATCTCATTTAATTCTCACAGTAATCATATGAGGTCAAAACTAATCTTTTACATTTTACAGATGAAGAAACCGAGGTTTAAGAAAGTTGATTAATTTGCCCAAGGTCACAAAGCTGGGAAGTGGCAGAGCCAGAACATGAACTTCTGTTTTAATTTTATCACCATATTGCATTACCTTCCTACTGCTAGAGGGATGTTAAATCCTACACAGAGATAACACTTGCTGCCATCTGGGAGTAAGAGAGGAAGTGGCCAAAATGAGGTCCAGGTGCTTTACTCAAACAGCAGGTGGGCAGGAAGTCTGAATTACAGGTTTTAAAAGTCGGATCAAAAATCATCCTGTGAGGGGGTGGATGAGACTCAAATGGTTGGGCGTCCGTTTCCCATATGGAGTGATCTGGGTTCGATCCCTGGTACCTCCCGGTAAAAATAAAGAAAAATATAGAAGGCACACGGACCGCCAGGCCCCGTGCGTGGGTGCGCCGTCAGGTCCGGCAAGCAGGTGAGCCCCCCAGGCCCCGCACACGGATGCGGATGCGTGGCCACACCCGGCCAAGCCACGCAGCAAGATGATGATGTAACAGGAGAGTGACACAAGGGAGAGCCAAGACGAGACGCGCTGAAAAGCCAGTAGGTACCTCTCTCCCACATTGGAGGTTCCCAGGATCGAATCCCGGTGAAGACAGGAGAAGGATGAGAAGAGAGGGCAGGAAACAGACACAGAGAATTACCCAGCGAATGGACACAGAAACAGCAAAAAATGGGGGTGGGGGTGTGTGTAAAAATGGATAAAAGTAAATAAATTAATTTTTAAAAAATCATCCTGTGATACCAGTGGGATTCCCCCATGCCAAGTTTTTAGTATAGTGCCTGACAGACGAGATAATACCAACCAAGGGCTCTGAATGGAGAGGAAGAAAACAGCTTATATATATTTCTTCCCTCTATCAAAAGGACCTATGTCATGCCAGACAGAGAGAAGCAGCCTGCCTGGCTATGTAAGCCCTCAAGACTTGTACCAGCACAGCCCTGTCCACTTTTCCTGGAGACCTAAACCTCCTTCCTCAAAAAGAAAGCAATAAGAAGCCCTAAAGCAATGGCTTCTCTTCTACCTGTTCTGAGACCCTACTACTAATGCCCCATCTGCCTCCCAAAGGCTGTAGGTGTTTTTTTTCTAAGCCTTTTCCTTAAAGCTGATGCAAAGCTGCAGCACCATCTTATGGCCATAATAAACCATAGCAAGAAACAAGAGGAAAAGCTGGGAAGGGAGGGAAACTCAACCAGACTACAGCAAATCAGCAAAAAATCTAACACTACAATATGAAGTTCACTAGGCAGGCACCAAGCAGCAAGGAGAACTAGACACCTTAAGAGGCAGGCTTGATTCATTTTATTAATGAAATACAGGACACCAGTTTCCTGAAATTGATAAACTCAGCGGCAAGAGTTGCTTAATATGATGGCTACTGCTATAGAAGATTCTTTGAGAATCCAGCATATTCACTTCTGTGAGCCTTTTCCTTTTTAAACTTCTGCATATGTTGAACAAATCAGGCCTTCATTTCCTTCTTCTCGACAGAAAAATTGGCTAGGAAAGGAGTAGAGATTTCCGTAAGGTAGACCTGGGTTCAAATACCCCAGCTCTAATTTAAAAAAAAAAAGAAGAAAAAAAAATCCCAGCTCTGTTAACTGTTAACTTATTAACTAAATAACTAGCTTACTAGGTGATTCCATTTCCTTATCTGTAAAATGTGGATACTACTGTATACTTAAAGGGGATACAGAGAGGTAATGAGATAATGTCTATAAAGTACTTTACTCAATACTTGGTCTAGAGTAAATCCTCTTTCTTCCTATAAATTACAGGCAATCTGGAACTAAAAGATATGAGAGCTGCCCTCCAGGGCACCTGATATACTCTTTTTCTTGACTAGGATCTAAGGAAGTAGATTTGTTCCAAGGTCAGAAGTTTGGGTATTTGGTTCTTTCTTAGGGACCGCTTCTACTATTTTACTAAGTAAGTTAACTCTGATCACAATGACTTTCCCCTGGACCTTTTTCCCTCTAGTCTGGGCTCTTAACACATGGCCTACTACCTTCTGCTTTCTCAGGGCCTACTACTCTTCATGCCTTCTCCCTTGGTGTTTTCTAGTTAATTGTTTACTGTTCATAGGTCCCCCACAGAGCCAGTCAAAACTTCAAAGTGTAACAACTCATCCATTCATTCTACAAATATGAATGTTGCCTCATCTATATACCAAGCATTGAATGGCATAAAGTACATAAAAATGTAAACCCCAAGTCTACTCAGGTAAAATCACCCTTTACCTGAACTCTCTGAATTTTTTTTAATTTTTTATTTTAGAGTGCTAGATATACAGAGTAGTATTTAACTACTGTAATATTTGAGAGTGGGAAAACTAATTTTGTCAAAATCTGACTATTAAGACCTTAAAATATCTTTTAGAAAAACTGTAAATCCTAACATATACCTTAAAACAGACTTGAGCCAAACCAAGAGTCAAGGAATCCTATTATTATTATCTGGATGTATGACCCAAAAAAGTCAGTTGGCTTCTGTGCCTCAGTTTCCTCATTTGAACAATGGGCATAAGAAAACAGACATCACAGTCTACCAAAATCTACCTACCCCAGAGCTTTGAAAAGATCAAATGCATTAAATAATTTATTCACTCAACAAATAATTATTGAGTTCCTATTCTATGCCAGGCAATGTTCCTCGCACTAAAGATATAAAAAGCCACTGTTATGCTTATACCCTAGTGCAGGGTGCCAGAAAACAAATAAACATGTAAACATGTAATATGCCAAATACTTGTGTTATCCAACAAAACCCTGTAAGTCATAAATCACTTATAAAAACAATCTGGCAAAAATATAGTAAAGTTGAATAAAATACGTGTAAAGTCCAGATATTCCATTCCAGGTATCTATCCAAAAAACCCTCTTTCCTACTTGCACAAGGACACATGTACACAGATGTTCACTGCAGCACAGAATTGTTTATTCATATAATGAAATAATATGCTGTAAATAATACCTGTGTTGCGTGACTGCAGGGAGGACCACTTACATTATATTCTATGTAAATTAGTTAAAACGAAAACCAGGTCTTGCTTTATCAACATGGATAGACCTCAAAAACAAAGTTGAATGAAAAAAAGCAGGACACATAGACTATATTATTTGTGTCAAATATAAAAACATACTAAACAACAAACAGCATATATTGTTTATGAATACCTCATCTGTCAAAAGATACAAAAGCATAAATGGATATTTATCTCAACTTCAGGACTATATTTATCTGGTGGGCAGGGACGGTAGGAGGGTCATTTCTTTACAGAAAAAAAGAAACCTGAAGCAAACATAACAAAAGAATAAAATCTGTTTAATCTGGAAGGTAAGTACACACATGAGGCTCTATACTCTGTACTTTTCTGAGTATTTGAAATTTTTGTAACTAAAAACTCAAAACTCAAAAAAAAAAAAAAAACCCAACTCAACCGTTTAGCTCCCATTTAGCACATATTTTAAAAATATGTGTCCAAGCACTTTGGACACCATAAACCTCTCTATAAAATTATCAATGCTACCAGTCTCGTCAGCAGTGGCTAATTTTTAATCTGGAAGCAGCCTCTCCTTCAACTGCATACTCCCTTGAGACAACTACCACCATCTATACCTACATCTACATAATTAATATTCTACTTCATTAGCACCAATAACAGACATTGATTATAATGACTATTTTTGCTGTTCTCCTAATATTTGATAGATCTATTCTGTATCTCTGGTTTTATATAGTATGTGTGTTGTTGTTTTTTTTTAAAGATTTATTTATTTATATACTTTTATCCATTTTAACCTCCCTCCCCCACCGATTTTGCTGTTTTGTGTCCATTTGCTGGGCAATTCTCTGTGTCCATTTCCTGCCCTCTCTTCTCATCCTTCTCCTCCTGTCTTCACCAGGATTCGATCCTGGGAAACTTCAATATGGGAGAGAGGCATCCTACTGCCTGCGTCACCTTAGTTCTTGGTTTTTTGGGCGCAACTCATCTTGGCTCTCCCTTGTGTCACTCTCCTGTTACATCATCATCTTGCTGCGTGGCTGGGCCTGGGGGCTTGTCTGAGTGCAGGGCCTGACGGCGCACCTTCTATATTTTTCTTTATTTTACCAGGAGGTCCCAGGGATCGAACCCAGGTCCCTCCATATGGGAGATGGGTGCCCAAGCATTTGGGCAACATCTGCTCCCCTATAGTATGTGTTTTTGGTGGAAACAGCTAACAGATGTTAGTAAAAGACTACCACAATGACAAATACTAGCAAGAGACATATCACACCCTACTTCAAATAAGACAAGGAGGATGGAGGCCCTATTTAATCTTTCATCAGACAACCAAAAGCTCTGCAAGCAGGGAACTTTTTCCTATACCCCACACTTACCTAATATTAGCAAACACCAAGTCTTCAACAATAATAAAGAAAAGAAATTAGGAGTTAGTTGCATCTGGGAAAGAATTCTGGCAGCAGAGAGTCTCTCTAGTAGCCATTATGCATGCGTAAAACAGACTAGACCAAAGCTGCTTATACTTTTCTATAAAATTGGTAGCAGGGCAGAGAACAGTGGAATAGGTCAAAAGTCCTGGAAGTTATAATATCTATTGGTAATGATAACAAATTGCTACCAATTACTGAATACCTACTGGGTTTCATCTCCCTGTCCCATACCTCCCTAATTCTCTAAACCTCCATAAAATTATTTTGTGGTATGTCTCTTCTTACATCACTGAATTATAAAGTTTAACTGAAAAGAGTCTGTGTCCAGTTGAATTTTGTCTCCCACATACACTACCTAGGCCTTGCTCATTGCTGGTACCCAGTATTTATTTGTGGAATTCAGTTAAAGAATATATTTTCGCTAATCAAAACTACAATGAGATATCACTTCACACCTATCAGAATGGCCAGTATTGAAAAGACAGGAACTACAGGTGTTGGAGAAGTTGTGGAGAGATAGGAACACTTATTCACTGTTGGTGGGAATGCAGAATGGTACAGCCACTGTGGAGGAACTGTTTGGCAGTTCCTAAAGAAGTTGAATATAGACTTGCCACGTGACTTGGCAATACCACTATGAGTATATACCCAGAAGAACTGAGAGGAGTGACACGAACAGACATCTGCACACCGATGTTCATAGCAACATTATTCACCATTGCCAAAAGTTGGAAACAACCCAGGTGTCCATCAACAGACAAATGGATAAACAAATTGTGGTCTATTCACACGATGGAATATTATGCAGATGTAAGAAAAAATGAAGTTGTAAAGCATATGACAACATGGCTGAACATGGAGGTCATTATGTTGAGCGAAGCAAGCCAGACACAAAAGGACAAATACTGTATGAATGCATTACTATGAACCAAATATATTGTGTAACATATTGTTTGATTAAAAAAAAAAA
>JAQZBX010089467.1:0-12631 GCA_029593785.1 Cabassous unicinctus
AAAAAAAAAAAAACAAGAAAAACCACATATTACTCCTTTCTTCCACAAAAGATAACAATATACTTTATTCACTCTTCTTTACTTTGATTTTTAATTTTGCTTTGCTTTGTTTTCTTTTCTTTATTAGCATCATAATAGACCTAGATTACTTTCCATATTAATATATAGGGAACTGCTTCCATATTTTTTATTTATAGCTGCATAGTAGTCCATGGTACAAGTGTACCATACTTTATTAGATGTTTCCTATTGGATTGCCTCCAGTCTTTTGCTCTTACCAAAAATGCTGCAATAAGTAATCTTATACATTCATCATTTCATATGTGTGCATGTGTACCTGTAGAAATAGGACTGACATATCAAAGGGAGAAAAGCATTTATAAATTTGACAAATAACAGGGTTTTCAGAAAGTTGGTCACTAAAATAATCTGGATACTTTCTCAAGACTCTATGTAGTTATATGTTTAAATATCAACTGTAAATTTTGCATTATGTTTAGCACTGAGGAATCCTGCTATTGTTCAATTTTATTAACCCTTAAAATGGCACATGTGATCTATTAAGTTGGTATTTTTGTAATATCCCTGAAGGTAACTTGGGAAATCCAGGGCATCATAAAACTGGGCGTAAAGCCACTGAGCCTCCATTTTTCTTGTACCAGTAAGTAGAAAATTGAAGTAATCATTTTATGACTTTCTCCTTATATTTCTTAAAATGCCCAACTTCCTTAGAAATAATGGGTCCTTGGTACTAGCAGGTCATGGGCAGCAGGAGGAGATACATTCATTATATGTTCAATATCTCAAGACCGCCTATGCTAGAATTTTTAACATTGTCTTAAACAAAACAAACAGAAACAAATTTTTAAAAAATCCCCCATCGAGCCTTGGATGTTTAATAAGTAGAAATGAGTTTTGGATAAATGTATCTGATTATACACGTTTTAGATACATTTGCTATAGAATCAAGATGGTTCTCCCTTCAAATGTCTGCTGCATGAAATCAACTTCTAGCATACATGTCTTACAATGCAAATTCCATGAGGCTTACTACCCCAATGAAGTAGATGTATTCTTTCTACCAATTGGTATTGGACCCTGATATCTTTTGAAACAGTTACAGTTATACAAGGTTTCCTCACTGGCAATGTCGGAGTTAAGGAGCCCTACCTATTCCAGGTCTGCAGTTAGAGCCCGTTTAGTCTCTAACTTTTGGGTCTCTAGGTAGCTCCATTTGCCTTTGATATTTACTCATTAGAAAACAGAGGGGAATTGAGATTCAGTAACCCTTATTTCGGAGCACAGCTATTTCTTGAATTATAAATACTCTTGAACCTTCAACAAGACAAGAAAGAAAATGCTGTAGCAAAAAGGTGGGAGTCTTTGGTTCTTTTCCAGTCCCAGCCCATCTTTTTACATAATCCCACTCCACCGCCTGAAGACCTACCCATTATCTGGTATCAAATGACCTTCATTATTGCTCTAGCTGCCTTCCCCACCTCTCTTCCCCAGGGTTTCATATATTTTGCCTCTCAGCCTTGAACTGTGTCTATTCCCTCCCTCTTTTGCTCTCTCCATCATAATTCTGCTCTTGTATTCTATCCACAGGACAGGTATTCTGCCTATTCCAATAATTCTTAAACCTTTCTGTGCTTCAGAATCACTGGGGATGCTTGTTAAATTCTGTTTTTCTGACTTAGGCCTAGGAATCTGCATTTTAACAATATTTTTTTTTCCCTCCCCAGGTGATTGTGATTTGGCCAGGAAGCCACACTTGGAGCACACTTGCACTCTGATGTAGTAGAACAGGCACTCTTCTGGAGTGAGGGGACCTGGGTCTAGTTCCAGCTCTGCCTCTACCTGTTCTACGGCTTTGTGTAAGTCACCTTAACTCCCTGGGCTTCTATTTCCTCATCTAAAACATGGGGGGACCAGGGAGGGAAATTGCACTGGAGATCTCAAACTCTCTTGCTCCGTTGTCCTTCCTTCTCACCTGCCTGGAAAATTCCAACTCTGAATGAACCTTCTATCTGTCTTCTTTGCCCTGTACCCAGGATATTGAATGTGACTGGAGAAAATGATAGAGCCAGGCAAACTGGTACTGCTCAAACTGAGCTCTCAGCATTGAGCAAAGTACCACTAAGCTCCTCCATTCATCCTCCACAAAGACTGTTCCAAATGAAGTTATAAAACTTCAGGCCCAACCATCTCCCTCGTCATCATAACATATGAACTTAACTTCCAATTCACAGCAAAAATAGAAGCTATGAGAAAGAAAGCCCTTAGCGTCCTGCCACCAAATCTCCAAATCCTCCTGTCTCCACATCCCCCCTTTCCTTCTTCCCTTCTCTAACACTGTTTCTCCCCCTACCTAAGCCATTCTCTTCTCAGACGTTCCGCATCTCATGCCTTCCTGTCTTGCTGTTTCATTCTCCATCTCTTCTGTATCTTCAATCTCTCCCTCTCTATAATTATATTCCTAATACCTCAAAATAACCATTGTTAACATATTGATATAGTTCCTTTCAGTCTTTTTTTTCTATACATATATAAGCATACTTTTTTTTTTAAGATTTATTTATTTACTTTATCCATTTTAAACCCCCCCTCCCCATTTGCTGTTTTTTGTGTCCATTCGCTGGGCTATTCTGTGTCTGTTTCCTGCCATCGCTTCTCATCCTTCTCCTCCAGTCTTCACCAGGATTCGATCCTGGAGACCTCCCATGTAGGAGAGATGTGTTCTGCCACCTGCACCACCTCAGTTCCTGGTTTTCGGAGCATCTCGTCTTGACTCTCCCCTGTGTCTCTCTCCTGTTACGTCATCATCTTGCTGCATGGCTCCCGGGGCCTGGCAGCTCACAGGCACACAAAGCCTGGCAGCCCATGCACCTTCTATATACATATATATATATTTTTTTATTTTACCGGGAGGTCCTGGGGATCGAACCCAGGTCCCTCCATATGGCAGACGGATGCCCAAACATTTGAGCCACATCCGCCCCCATAAGCATACATTTTATACATCATTGGGATCTTTATTAGTTAGGGTTCAAACGGGGAAGCAGAGTCACCACTGATGTTATGGGATTTATTATAGGAACTGCACCTTACACAGTTGTGGGAGGAGAGAAGTGAAGGTTCAAACTGAGGATGTTGGAGGACGAGAGGAGACATTCGCCAGTCAACTGAGAAGTCACACACATTATCCTGGACTATCCTGGTGGGTCCAATGGAATAAAAAATGTCCTTATTCAAGGGAGGCCAAAGGGGATTTGACTAAAAAGTAGGCGATATGATGACAGTTGGAGTGATGTGAGGAAGGGGTGATGAGCCGAGGCATGCAGGTAGCCTCCCTGCCATACACCTGAACTTTAGCTCAGTTACACTGATTTCAGACTTCTGGTCTACCATATAAGAGAATAAATTTGTATTATATGCTAAGTTTGTGGCAATTTGTTACAGAAGAAATAGGGAATGAATGCACACGTTCAGGCCACTAAGGGAACACTCCTGAAGAAGTCTATGGAAAGCTGTGGATTTTGTGTAGCTACAGCCTCTATGGATCTACAGAGAAGCATTTGGTGCTTAGCTATAGGCGCCTTGGTCAGCAAGGACAGAAGCAAAAAGAAGTGCTAGATGCAGAGTGGAGAAGAGCTGGAACTGCTGGAACCCTCTCTATCTGTCCTTCACTACATCTGATCAGAAACACCTTCAGAAAGCAATGACCGCAGTGTCACTTATGCCATACAAATTCCACACAAGTTCCTTATTTGACCAATTCTAAACTGTATAGGGAACAGAATTCTAGCACCCATAGTTCTCAGTTTAGCCAAGTTGAAACAACACTTTTCAACACAGGATCAAAGTATTTTGGTAGTTGTTTTTTTTTTTGTTTGTTTGTTTGTTTTCACTTAACATTATAGCAAGAGCATTTTCCTATGTCACTGAATATTCTTCCAAACTATGATATTTATTGCCTCCCTTCTAGTTCATTATTTTTTAACCATCCCCTATTATTGGTAATTTAGGATGTTTTCTATTTTTCTATATCACAAATGGTGCTGCAATAAACATAAGATTTTGCCAGTTTATCTGATATTTCCTGGGAAAGGATTCCTAGAAAGAGGATTACTGAGTTAAAGGAAGTAAATTTCTAAGGATCTTGATGATTCCTGCCAAACTGCTTTCCAGAAATGATGTACCAGCTTTCCTTCCTATTAACACTGGGCCCTGGCCAGCATTGAGTATTCTGTTTTAAATCCTTTCAGAGATGCACTTCTTGACTATTTCTGATTCTGGAGATCATTATTCCTCAAAATCTGGATGTGATGCGAGCTGGCTGCAAATTCATCTCTGGCTGGCTAGCTGGGCTGGTGATCCCTTCTTGCCTTTAGCTACATGGATGCCTGCATGCTTAAACGTTGCAATCTTGGTGAAAGGGGACAAAATGCTCTGATAGGGAAACTATGATATTTTAGTCAAAAGCCATGACTATGACCTAAAAATTAAATGTGTCTTCAATAAACACTTGTGCACAAGAAAACTGCAATTGCTATTTCACAAATACAGAAACAGAAATACAAAGAGAGCAAGTGACGTCCTTAGGTGTAACTAGCAAGTCCGTAGCAGAGTCATAATTAATGCCTAGTTTCCTGAAGTTTTCAATCATGAGTTTTCAATCATGGTGTAAGACATTTCAAAGCATATGTATTGTACCAAGAATTCGATTTTGCATCAAACACAGGAAAGGCATAATCATCAGTTTATTGCTAAAACACTAAAACACATTATCTGGCTGATTCCCACTGCAAATATTTGAATTAATAAAGGTAGTTTTATGGCATACGATTTTAAATAATCTTTTCTACTCTAAGCTTTACTGCAACAGAGATGAAAACAAAACACAATTGTGTAATGCTGAAGATCCAAAAAGAAACCTCTTACATCAGAGAATGTTGTGCAGGGATTAATTAAACAGCCTATGCTCCATGTTTTTCCAAATTTGAATTTCAGTTGAAATGTAATGGTTAGATGGAAAAGCAATAATTGTTACATCAAGAAAGGAAATTAATACTGACTTGCATTCTTTCCAATCTGCAAAGTGTATTTTTATATCCAATCTCAGAATGCTAATAAAATGATCTAGTTTCTATTTATCAAAATTAGAGATGACTGAATTTCTGATGACTAGGGATGCTATTTTTTTTAAGGATGCTTACTTTTGAGTTATCAGATTGTCTTAGACCTTTAGGGAACTTCCCCATCAAGTGAGTCAACCAACAAACAAACATTCACTTAACATGTACAACATCACAGACGGCTGAGCTAGAAGGGATGTGGAAGAGATGATCAGTGTTTCTTAGGCTGGTCCCTAAATGAGCAGTGTCAGCGTCACCTAGGATCTGATCAGAAATACAAAGTCTTGTATTTCTTGAAACTCTGAGGTTGAGCCTTGGCAATCTGTGTTTTAACAGATTGATTCTGCTACAAGCTAAAGTTTAAAAACTGTTGATCCAGAGGGATGCCTTCATTCTACAGATAAGGAAAGTGGAGCCCAGAGAGGTTAAGCATCAGGCCTTAAAAGCACAGGAGAAGTTAATGGCTCAGCAGGACCAGTGCTCCTAGACTCCAGACAAGTCTTTCTACAACAAGCAGCTTCTCTGAGATATTTTAAAAGGATGAAAAGGTGTTTAGCATCCTCTGCCAAAGCAGCCAAGCAAACTATGGAACAACATATTTCAGAAAGCAAGACTGTACTACAAGAAACAACCTTTGCTAAGCTCAGTGACTAAGGAAGTTCACCTGTGTGAGACAGCGGCCAAGCACCAATGAGCTGTTACTATACCTTTGGATTAGTTGATATTTTAATCAGGAGCAATGAGGAATGTTCTAAATTGAGTTCATAAAAGGTCTTACAGAGTTTTGAATAAAACTTTTCCCAGCTATATGTCATATACCAATATATAAAACTGTGTTATTCTACTCCTTTGACTAACGACTACAGTATTGGACTGCACAGATGTAAACTCACCTGTCAACTGAACATATTTCTAGGTGATTCCCTTAGCCAACCTTCACTACAATCCTCAATTTCAAATTGTCAATCCTAAACTGTGATCCCTAAAAGCAACTCCTTCTTACTGCCTCTGACATTCCATTCTCCACCCTGCTATCTTTTTGCCTCTTCATTCTATCCTCAGGATCTAAGATTTTAAATACCACCCAAATGCTGATAACTCTCAAATTTATATTTTCAACTCAGATCTCTCTCCTGAACTCCAAACCCTCAAATCCAATTGTATACTCAAAATTTCCTCTTGGATGTCTAATAGATATGGAAAATATAATGTGACCAAAATAGGTATGGATTATCCACTCCCAGCATCACCACCACATCTGTTCCCCATAGTCTTCCCCATTACAATAAACGACTCCACTATCTACCCAGTTGTTCAGCTAAATGTCTTTTTCCCATTCATTACACACCCCACATCTAATCCATCAGCCAACGCTGCTCTTCTTTCATAACATATCCCTATTTAAACTCCTTCTCACCACCTCCACTGGTATAGCCCTAGTTCAAAGCACCATCATCTCTCCCTAGATTACTGCAACTAACTCCTAATCAGTCTCCTGCCTACAGTCTATTTGCCATTCAACAACCAGATTTTGTCTTAAAAGCATAAATATTTTATCTCTCCCCCTGCCTGCTTACAACTCTTTCATTGCTAATAAGCACATGAAAAAATGCTCAACATCATTAGTTATTAGGGAAATGCAACTTAAATCCACAATGAGATACCATTTCACACCCACTGGAATGTCTGTCATAAAGAAGACAGACAATAACAAATGCTGGTGAGAGTACAAAGAAGTGGGAACTCTCATGCATTGCTGGCGGGAATATAAAATTGCACCACCACTTTGGAAAACAATTTGACAGTTTCTCAAAAGCTAATCATATAGCCCAGCAATTCCACTCCTAAGTATCTCCCAAGAGGAATGAAAATGTGTGTCCACACAAAGACTTGTATGCAAATATTCATAGCAACTTTATGTCTAATGACTCCTGACTGGAAACAATCTAAATTTCCATCAATAGGTGAATGGATAAACAAATTTTGGTGTATCCTTACAATGGAACACTATTGAGCAATAAAAGGGAATGAACTACTGACATATAAGTCATGGATGAACCTCAAAAACATTATGTGAAGTGAAAGAAACCAGACAGGAGACCACATATTGTATAGTTTCACATTTTATGTGAAATGTCCAGAAAAGGCAACTTTCCAGAGACAGAAAGTAGATTAGTGGTTGTCTGGTGCTGGAGGTAGAAATGGGGAATTACTGTAAATGAGCATAAGGGAACTCACTGGGTAGGTGGGTAAAATGTTCTAAAACTGGTTTAAGGTGATGCATCCTCCCTGCCCCCAGTAAAGTTATTAAAAATCACTGAGTTGCAAAGTTGAAAAGGATGAACTTTATGATATATAAAATATACCTCAATAAAGTTGTTTTTTAAAAAACCTCCTATTGCTCTTAGAATAAAATCCAAACTCCCTATCCTGGCCCATAAAATCCCACATAATTGCCCCACCTACCTCTGGTAACTCATTTCCTGCCTGTCTTGTCTTTGTTCTCTGTACTCCAGCTACATTAGCTCTTTTCTCTTACCCCTCTAACACTCCACTTTCATTCCTATTTCATGGATTTTTTTTCCACCGTGAGAGTTGCTGTTACCCCACATCTTCACTTGTTTGCCTCCTTTTCAACGCTCAGGTCTCATTTCGGAGACCTTCCCCAATGCCACCCTACCTACAGCAGCCCTCAAGGCACTGCAGCGTCATCTTCTACAACTTGACTTATTTTTATCCTCTTCATGGCAATTACCAGGACCTGAAGTTATCTTTTATATACATGTTTTCATGCCTACCCCCAATTTCCCCCTGCCAGCCCATAAGTTCCCTGTTGCAGGGACTTAGCCGTCTTAGCTGCCTTTTTGACGGTGCCCAGGCAGTAAGTGCTGACACACAGAGGAGGCATTCACTAAACCGGACCAGTTGACTAACTTACTGAATGTTCTTGGATGTTTCATTTAATGCTCGGAGTCTCAAATTATTCTTCTGTAGAATAATGACTAATAATTATATCTGTCCTCCCCAACTCGCAGGGCTGTTGGTGAGGCTTGAATCAGATTTAGGGGAAATTGCTTTGTACACAAAGCCAGCTGTTATTTTTATGAGAGGATTACCTCAGAATTCTTTTGGACCATCTTCCTGTTTACATAATTCAGGTTAGGAAAATGCTGTAGATGAATGACTGTGTTGTGTGCTGTATATTTACTAAGGTAAGAGAGGCAAAGCATGCAGTCCCCCCTTCTATGTGGTTATGTGAAGAAATCAACGCTCTACTGCTGTGTAGGACAAAAAATGTCATTTCCTGCCCTCTAATTCCATAAGTGAAAGAGAAGCTCATATAGCCTCATAGGAAGTCCAGCTATTCTTCTTGTGACAATGAGGAATCTGTAGGGAAGTGGCTCTGTTTGTTTGCCCTTTGTCCTTGCCATGGAAAAGGGCAAAAGGATGGAGCACTTGCCTTTTTGTTGAGAGTGTAAAAGCCAAAATTCCATATATAGGAACCTGGACTGAAATACTGGCTCCTTTCACCTAAGTCACTAAATGGACATTGGAGACTAATAACTTTTAGCCACCACTAAACTAAGCTACTGAATAAGAACTTGTCCCCCAACTTTTCCTTTCTTCTTTTTTAAAGTACACCTTGAGCAACTTTGCTAAATGAGCCTGTATTAGTCTGCCAAAGGAGTGCTGATGCAAAGTATCAGAAATCTGTTGACATTTTAAAGAGTATTTTTTGGGGGTAAAAGCTTACAGTTACAAGGCCCTGAAGAGTCCAACTCAAGGCTGTTTTCTCACCAAAGTCAGTTGCCACGTGTTGAAGCAAGATGGCAGGCGATCTCTGCCTGGTCTCTCAGGGCTTCCTATGTCAGTCTCTAGCAAAGGGCTCATTTCTTTCCAAGCCTTCTCAGCTGCTCAGCTGCTTTGTTCTCTTCAGCTGGAAACTATCAGGGGAATGGCACATCTCTTCTGGGGCTTTAACTATTTGAGCCTTCTCCTTTCTATCACATAGCAGGACCAAAATGACCAAGTTCTCTCCTCTTCCGTGCATTTTCTTGAGTGAGTGTCTGTTTACATCTGCCCACCAAGGGGGCAAGGACTCAATCTGAGTCATGACCTACTGACTTGGTGGAATCAAAGCCCTAATCTTAACAGGTAATTTAATCAAGACATGTCAGCTGAATCCAATGCACTCAAAGTTTACAAACATTATCTTTCTTTTTGGGATTCATAAATAATCTCAAACTGCCATAGACCCCTTGAGAATTGTTTCAAAAGCAATAAAAATTCTTCTTACTCTCAAGTTAAAAGAACTATTTCTTAACTGGCTCAATATTTTAAAATATGAATTCTCTTATACTCTCTGTAATGCAACAAGATTTTCTAGGACCTGTCATTTTCTTGTTGCCCTCTAACCAATATTAGTTGATTATTAATTATTAACCAATACTACTTTTCCTAGGAACAAAAAACTTTTTTTATATATTTATTTTTTATTTACTTTATTTTTCTTTATTTATCGCCCCCTTCCCCCAGATTGTTCGCTCATCTGTTTGCTCATTGCTTGCTTGCCTTCTCCAGGAAACACCGGGAACCAAACCTGGGACCTCCCACATGAGAGGTGAGTGCCCAATAGGCTGAGCCACATCTGCTCCCCGTAGGCTGCAGTGTCTGCTGGCTTGTGGTCTCTGCTTGTTGTGGCGGGGGTGGCATCTAGCTCTGTTGTGCAGTGTCTAGCTCTTTTTTGCAGTGGGGACAGAGTCTAGCTCTATTGTGGTGGTGCCTAGCTCTGTTGTGGTTGGGGCAGTGTTGAACTCTGTTGCGGCAGCATCTGGCTGTTTTGTGGCAGTGTCTAGCTCTGTTGTGGCAGGAGGTGGTATCTGCTCGTGTTCTTTTAGGAGGCACCGGGACCTGAACCCGGGACCTCCCATGTGGTAGGCGGGTGCCCAAGTGGTTGAGCCACATCTGTCTCCACAAATACTTTATTCAAAATACTTTTCCTTCAAAATTTTCGAGAGGTTCCCTTGCATTGTTGATGAGAAGTCTGATGACAAATCGATTCTCATTCTTTTAAAAGTAATCTTTTCTTTTCTCTCTCTCTATAGAAACTTTCTCCTTCTCTTTGGTGTTCTGAAATTCCATCAGGATGTATGTATTCCAATTTACTTAGCATTCTGTGAGCCCTTTCGATCTGAAAACATGTGTCATTTTTCAGCTTTGGGAATTTTTCTTATATTATTTCTCTGATTTTTTTTCACCTCTGCCATTTTTAATATTCATCCATTCTAGAGTTCTGCTTAAACCATTCCCACTCATTTAATAATATTTTTTTCTGCATGAGTTGGACTATGCTTTCCTCTGCCAATGTGATCATATCTGCTTTGTATCTTTCAGAATTTCTGCAAAACTCTTGATTTGCTAAAGACACAGTATTTCTTGTTTTCCAGAGTGCTCTCTCTTGTGTGCTCTCTCTCTCTCTCTTTCTGTGTGTGTGTTTCTTGGGATTTAAGGCTGGAAGGGAGTTATAAATATGTGATTAATATGCCATATTGATTCAGCTTTCCAAGTGATCATTTCTATAAGTCTGTATCCTGCCAATCCCACAGGCGGAAGTTCCATGTGTGGGATTTCATCATGCCTTCCTCAGACAAATTTTGAAAGAATGATTTTTCTAGATGTAGAATACAAAAATTTTTCCTTTGTTGTTCTAGTTCCGTGTAAGTCATTCTTTTCCATTGTAGTCTGTTGCATTTATTTTGGAGTTTCCCATTTGCAGTTCTACATTCTGTTAATATTTGTGGGCTGTCGTTAATAGTCTATATTTAATATGAATATAAATGCAGTTATCATAAGGAGGATAAGGCTCAAATTTCTATTTTGTAATTTAAGAAGTTCTTATTTAAAAAGATGATCCTTTATGTAGTTCTGAGCTGGAGGTAGAGAGCATTTCAACAAATGCTGTTTGGGCTTCTATGAGTTAACCTTATGTCAGCAACACCTTTATAAGTTCTAAACTTTTTAAGGGGAAGAGAGATCCTTAAAGAAAGAAAGTGGTGTGACCATGCTCCTCAACTCCATGATGCTGGGAACCAGTCAAAGGAATAATAATGTTCCAGCCAGAATAATCAGAGCAGATATGGCTAATAGGTTTCAACTTGAGTTGAAATAAATGATAGATAAGGGCTGCCTGGAGCACAGCTGTGTTGGAAACGATTTTGAGGCCATATTTGGGTTCACAGGACAAAGTGTGATTAATGTTGCCTGCCACGGTTGTGAGAGGAGGTAGTGGTAGTAGCCATGCCTTGTAATTTTAATCCCCGAATAAGAATCTTCTGATGAATAGAACTATTCATCCATGAGGTTGCCAGATTGCCATAGGAAGATTATAGGCATATTCTGATGGCATGGTGGTAAGATGCTAATGATGTTTGGACTAATTTTATTCAACTGCTAGTCAGCATGATTTTCAGACTTGTCAGAGCCAGTAGGTTGGAGAATAAAGTATGTCATGTCTGTACTCCTACTAGCTTAGTTGGTTCAAGCTTAACATGGGACTGCAGTGCATCTCAGGGCAGACACAAACAGGATGCTACACAGAAAAAATAGGATATCAGGCAGTTCACATTTTCATTCTAATAATTGAAAGGTGGATTCTTTCTTCTTTGCTTGATTTTATGCCTTGTTCAGTTAATATAGAAAATAATATAAAGAGAGTGACATTTATCCATGATCCTTCACCAGAGATAAATGTTGTTAATATTCTGGTGTAGAAATTTCTAGACTGTTTTCTATGTATATGTTTAAACTTAATTGGATCATACCACACATTCTGTTGAAAGCCTAAATTTTTCATTTAACATAATTTAGACTTTTCCAAGTTAATAAATAAATATCTGCATTTAATATTACATGGACCAACCATATTCCATTGTGTGTATATATCATCACTTATTTAATCAAGCATGTGGTTAGACACATAGGTTGTTTCTCATACTTTGCTATTATAAACAACACTTTGGTGGACACCCTTGTACATAAATATTCGTGCAGTGATTATTTCCCTAGAATAATTTTCTAGAAGACATTTTCTGGGTCAAAATTACAACTTCCTTGCTTTTATTTTAAGACTATCAATACTGCCTTTCAATAAGGCATTACCAACATACTGAATAACTTATAAGGAGAGTGACATAGAAAGCATAAGAAAGTTGCTAAGATCACTAGTTTCAGTGAAGAGCTTGAGCTTCTCCCTTCCCACACACTTGCATAGTCTCTTTCCCTAATTCATGATACTACGTCTCTCAATTGTAGATACTATCATAATTCAGAGCTGCAGCAGCCAATTCAGGGGCAGCCATGAGCATTTGGAGTGGAACCAGATATGATCACAGGGGGTTGTTTCATTCTACAAGGTAAAGCATGCTTCTGGCTGTCCCAAGACTGCTGAGCTCTCAGGAGGGACCAGGCAGTCTGCCTTGTACTTCCTAGGACAT
>JAQZBX010089468.1:0-13148 GCA_029593785.1 Cabassous unicinctus
TCAGTGTTCAAAGAATTAGAAAAAATACATAGAAAACACACAGAAATGACAAGGATACAAATGATAACAATAAGAGCATAAACTGATACAATAGAAAACAAATAATCCAACAAAGCAAAAGTTGGTTCTTTGAAAAGACCAACAAAATAAGCAAACCTTCTGGCAAGTTTGACGCAGGAAAAAAAAAATAAGAAGGTATAAATGATATAAAGAATGAAGACAGGAACATAATTACAGATCCAGTAGAGATTTTTTTTTAAACATTTTGTGACAAACATTTTATGACAATACCTTTGTAAATTTACATAAAATGAACAATTTCCTAGAATAATACAATTCACTGAAACTGATTCAAGAAAAAATAAAAAACCTGACTATACCAATAACCATTGGAGTTATTGAAATAATAGTTTAAATTCTAAACACACATACTCAACATTGATCCAGTTCAGCCACCTCATTACATAGATAAGTAAGCTGGGGTCCCGAGAGGTTTCTTGTCCAGTATTCTCCAGTAAGTTAATCATGTGATGGGTGGGGCCAGTATGTAAGCATTTAGAAACCAAGTAGATGAAGTCTGAAGCACTCTAGCAACAATGTCATACTCTGAACTGGAACAAATTCAGCTGCTTTATACTTTTCATAGGCTTGTCTTTTCTTCCCAGGTGCATCAAGGTGATGGAAAATTAATTCTCTACCCCAATAAAGGTATCTTCCAAATTCTCTTTCCTGATGGAACAGGCCAAATACAGTATCCACTGGAGCACAAGGATGTTCACCTTGACACATATTGGGGCCTAAAAAGTCTGATTTGGGGCTGGGGCACAGTGCCTTTATTGAGGCCTGGCATCCTCTCTAGGGCTCTTCCAGGGGATCCCAATGGACCACTTGTGCCTTAACCATCTTTCAGTTACCCGTCGGGAAACCTGGCTGTGCTTATCTTCAAAACAAATATTAACTCATTCACATACATCATTCTAGAAGACAGTAAACAAAAGGAGATACGGGCCCTAATCAACAACTCTGGGCATGCCACCTTCTACGATGAAAACAAAGATATCTGGTAAGCTCTGGGTCATGTGTCCCAGACACCTTGTGTCAGTGCACAATCAGTGTGGTTAAAGTTTGATTTTCAGTCTGCACTGCCTTCTTCCCTCACTATGTAAGTCTGTCTCACTTAGGAATTCATTCATCCAACTAACACATGTTGGAAATGGAGGTGGATATAACAATGGACTAGTAAGACAGGGTTCCTGCCCTCAGAGAAGTTATCCTGTCCTTATTGTGCCATTGCTTCCCTATGGATAAAATAGGACTCATGGGCTCATAACAACCACATCCTATTGGCTTCATCTCCTAAACATTTCTTGAGAGAAATGTTTTAGAAAGAATCAGTCCCTCCCTGTTCTGTGTGCCGCAGAGAGGAGGGTTTGGTAAGTGCTCTGGAGACAGATATATTGTCACAAATACAGGAGTGAAAATGCAATTTCTAAATATTTTGTGATAATTGCAGTTAATTGTTAAGATCCCATTTCTGGGAATGGTGGAAAGCTTAATCTTACTGATTCAAGTTAACTCATTCCATCATTTTGGTTAAGCACTCTATCATTTCAGGATTTTCTCTTCCCTTCCCTTCTAAATGGTCAAGGGGTGGGGGGTGCATATTATCTTGGGTCAATTTTATCTTTTCTTTTTTCTTGATTATCAAAGCCAAAACATTTTTTTTAATTCCAAAAAAAAAATTTTTTTCACTCTCCTAGTCTTTGCTTTTAAGACTGTTTTCTCTGCTATAAGTTTTCTAAAACACCATTTCTCAATAACTTCTTTGT
Source organism: Cabassous unicinctus (assembly GCA_029593785.1). Lineage (NCBI taxonomy): Eukaryota > Metazoa > Chordata > Mammalia > Cingulata > Chlamyphoridae > Cabassous > Cabassous unicinctus. The sequence continues at coordinate 1,830 of JAQZBX010089468.1, forward strand.
CCTTGGTGGTATCTGCTCTGCCCTGAGGGCTGTTCATAGAAAGAATTTGTCTGATGGTGGAAGAAATGTACAAAGTCCAAAAAACACAAGGGGAGTGGGAATAACAAACTCCGTTAATTATCTCAAATATCATCTGGTTACACACAGAAGAGCCTCTTCTCCATAATGACACATTTTAGGGCCAGAAAAGACATTGGAGAAATCGAGAAATGTCTTTCATTTTATTCATGCAGAAACTGAGGTCCAGAAAGGATAAGTTACTAGCTCTGAGTGACACATAAAATCAAAACTGGTGAAAAGGTTTGCAACATTTTGACTCGGCCTAAAAAAAAAAAATTTTTTTTTCAAAAATTTTTAAAGAAGGTATACAAGAAATGCCTTCATTTTATCCCTGAATCTCAGCCCATTGAAACCAAAGGGAAGATGATTGCTCAGATCTGGGAGAAGGGGTGACCCCCACCCTCAAGATTCTGATTCCGTAGATCAGATGGGGCCTGGAGATAAGCATTGTTTAAAAAGCTTCCCAGTGATTCTTTGGGCCGGTGCCTGGAAGGCTGAGGAAAGAGGCCGATGCCCATGAGCTGCTGGCAGCAGCCCGCCACTGCCTTTGTCCTCCACTGAAGCCTGCAAAATAAAGACAGAGCACTCAGAGGAGATCTATCTACCCTGTCCCCTTGTTAAAAGTCACAGGTAGCAACCCTCATCCTCCTCTCGGCCAGGAGTGCTGTCTGATTGTGCCAATCCCCAGCCCATCACTGGAACCCTGGAAAAGCCTCGGTTTTTTTGAGGAAATGGACCCAGGTGTTCTGCAGACAGCAGCCTCTCTGTGGGTTCTAGTTCTCTTCCCCAGAACGGCTTTGCCCCTAGGCCTGGAGGCCCTCACCTTGTAGCCAGTTCACAGCCAGGAACCCATAACTTCCCATCTCTATCACTGGGACCTATTTGCCCCAGGAAGGTTTTCCGAAAGCATGCCAACCACTTCATGACTCACAGCATCCTTAAGAGTTGGAAGAAATACTGACAGCTTTCCCTCCTAACCGAGTTCCTCCTCAGCCAGAGGGAAGGGAACTGCCTAGAACTAGAGAGCAACAATGCGTCCGGGTGTTCAAAGCCAGTCAGTTGGTCCTCATAAGTCATGGCAAATGGCCCTTGGAGCTCCCCTCCACAGACCCGGGGCACCCAGTGGAGACCCCCAAGTGTTCCCTCTTCCCTCCACCCACCTATGGCACAGCCTCTGCCCGTCCTCTCTTGCTCCCCTCACTCACCAATGGCAGGGGAGGCCCCTGAAGTTGTGGCTGTCGTTTTTCTTGCCCTTCCTCGGTGCTGTACAAATGGTCTGGCTATAAGTGTCCCTCCACCACACCCCTCAATCCCCAGAAGTCACCCCACAGGGCTCCCCAGTGGCAGCCGCACCAGAGCGGAGATCCCTCATCCAGGGACAACTGTTCTCCCACAACAGAAGGACTTGGTCTCTGAGGGAACTCATCATCAGAACTGCAGTCTTATTTTCCATTTTGTGGAAAAAGAGCCCTCCCAGTCACCTGGAAACAAAGTTGTTTAAGGCCAGGGCCCACCTGACTCTAATCGCTAGAACTTTCCGGAGTTTCTCCTCAGGTTCCGGCCCTCATCTTTCCACTATGAGCACTAACCAAGAGCTCCTTGTGGTGCCTTGGGCACCGGTAGGGGTTAGAGCCAAGCTCTTTCAAGGATTGAACATGTCCTTAGGCAAGGCAGAAGGCGCCATCTCGTGGTTGTCATTTGCGGGGTGTGTGGAAACTAAAACACAGCACCCCCTGACCCCAAACGCCTGGACTTGAGGCTATCAGAACAGGCTTCCCACCAGGTTTCAGGGCTCCCACCCAGCGGGCAGCCCCCGGCCCGCCCAAGCTAAAGTCTCTGGTGGGTGGGTTCTACCTGCTTCACAGTTTGGGGTCCTCAGACCCCTAAGGAGACAGCGTTTTATCCACACAGCTCACACTGTGAGTAAGGAACCATTATGATTTCCATTTTACAGCTGAGAAAACTGAGGTGTAGAGGGGTTAAGTGGCCCAAGCTCCCACAGCTTGCAAGTGACAGAGCAGGGCTTTGAACCTGGAGAGCCCAGGTATTTAATCCATCGCTGAGCATGAGGTCAGACAGGCCGAGGCCCGATGGCAAAGGGGAGACAACAGGAGAGCTTATTGCAGGTGAACGAGGCCATCCTCAGCAGTCCTCGGAGCCGACTGGAGAGGCCCTTTGGCAGTCCGGACGAGCACGGGCAGGTTGGCTGAGTAACCCAGGCTTCTCCACTCCCCACCTTCTCCTGAGGTTCCTGGACCTCAGTATCACTTCCCTTCTTTACTCACCTCGTGAGAGATGTTGTCACTCCCACAGCACTGATTCTCAAACTGGTGGGATCCAAAACATGGAGGCCAGTGGGCCAGAGGGACATGGCAGGACTGACGTATCAAGAAAGGACAGACAGCTCAAAGTGTAGACCCCTAGAGGTCAGGCTGGGGACAGAGGAGGGAGAAATCCTATCCTCCATTCACTCATTTGACGTGACTTTGTGTGGTCACTTTGTGTGGGGATGGTACTGGGTGGCAGCGAACAAGGCAGGCATGGGCCCTACCCTCAGAGCTTACCTTTCAGTGGGGGAGGACAGACACTAAAAGAGTGTGCATGCGTATGTGTATTTGTGTATGTGTATATGTGTGTATGGTGTTTAAGTGTATAGAGATGTGTTTTAGTCTTCTAGGCAGCCAAAATGCAGGTACTATGAAATAGTTGGCTTTTACAATGGGGATTGATTCGTTTATAAGCTTACTGATTCAAGGCTGAGAAAAATGTCCAAATCAAGGCATCATCAGGTGACACTTTCTCCCCAAAGACTGGCTGCTGGCAATCCTGGACTCCTCTGTCACATGGCAAGGCACATGGCAAGCATCTACTGTTCTCTCCCTTCTCTTCCGGTTTCGTTGCTTCAGCTTATTGCTTCCAGGGCTTTTTCCCGTCTCTCTAAATCACTTTCTTATAAAGGACTCCAGTAAGAGGATTATGACGCACCCTGGGTCACGCCTTACTGAATTAACCTAATCAAAAGGCTCTACAATAGGTTTATACACACAGGAATAAGCTTTAAGAACATATTTCCTGGAGCTGAAGTCTCTCTTCAGACCCCCTCCATTGGGAGAGCTTCCCAATAAACTTCCTGCCTGCAAAAAAAAGAACATATTTTCTGAGGTCCATATAGCTTAAAACCATCACAGTGTGTGTATATGTATGCGTGTATGATGTGTGTATGTGTATAGGTGTAAGTATATATATGTGTATATGTATGTAAATGCATATGTATGTATGTGCATATGATTATGGATATGGATGTGTATGTGTATATATATGTGTGTGTATATGTATGTGTGTGTGTATGTAAATGTATATATATATGTATATGTGGTATATATTTGTAAATGATATAAAGGAAACTAACAAGGGATAGAGAATCATATGGGGAACTAGACAAGCTGGTCACAAAGGACTGCTTTAAGGAGGTGACATTTAAGCTGAAATCTGAAAGATAAGCAGGGCTGGGAAGACACTTCCAGAACAGCTGGGCAAAGGCGAGAGGAGGTAACAAGCAGGCATGGTCCAGGAGCTGAAAGGACAGCGTGGGTGCAAGGGGAGAGGGCAGCAGGTGAGGTTGAGCATGGCACAGCAGGGCCCAGCCTTGAATTCACCTCCTTTGCTGTACCTTCCCCCACGGCTGAGAGCCTGTCCATCTTTTAGTGGGTGTCTTAGTTTGTTAAAAGCTTCTGAAAGCAATATGCCAGAAATGGTTGGCTTTTACAGAGGGATTTATTAGGTTGTAAGCTGACAGCTCCAAGGCCATGAAAGTGTTCAAATCAAGGCATCTTCAGGCAATGCTTTTTCCCTGAAAACCAGCTGCCAGCAATCCTTGGCTCCTCTGTCACATGGCAAGGTACATGGCGGTATCTGTGGTCTCTCCTTCTCTTCCAAGTTTTGTTGCTTCAGCTTCTGGCTTCCTCTCTCTTGGGTTCCATTGATTTCAGCACCTTGCTCTCATGACTTTCTCTCTCTGCTCCTGTGGCCTTTTCTTTGTGCTTCAGTGAAATGTCTCTCTGTCAGCCTCTGGGGCTTCCTCTCTGTGTCTTTCTCTGTATTCATCCCATTTATAAAGGAGTCCTGTAAGAGGATTAAGATCCACCCTGGGCCATGCCTTAATTGAAGTAACCTAATCAAAAGGTCCCATCCACAATAGGTTTTCACCCACAGGAATGGTTTAGTTTTAAGAACATGATCTTCCGGGGTCCAACCAGCTTCAACCCATCACAGTGAACAAAGAAGGCTGGGGAAAAGGAAGCAGGCAGGGAAGGAAGGGACAGGGGCTTTGCTCTTTCTCAGGAAAGGCTATGGGGGCCCTGGGTCTGCCTAACTGATCTTCTCTGTCTAGGTTGAGTCTGAGCCGTAATCTGGGCTACTACTTTGCCCACGGCAGAAGCCAGAAGGCCTGGAACTGGTGGAATCTGAACCTCCACGTCCATGCACCACCTGTCCAGCCCATCTCCTTGGAAATCAACCAGTACATCAAGGTATATATCAAGAGCCAAGATAAGATCTTCCTCTGCTTCATCACCCACCGACAGAAGCAGATTCACTTGAACATGGGCACCAAGTACAAGGTAAGGCCTCAGCTCCCCCCATGCTCATGCCCTCCCCCACCCCATACACAGTCTCCCGCTGGCTTGTCCAGGCCACCAGCCTCTGAGCCACATCCTGTGTCATACCAGCCCTAGAACAACAAGGCCAGCTTCAGGTACCTGCCGCTTGACCATTCACAGGCTGGGAGGCCCATGGGACCCCAGGAGAACATGCCAGGTGCACGCATTTAACTTTCTAGTGCCTTGAGAACCAGCTCTGAGGAAACAGTCATCCTCAAAGAGCTTGGCTAAGAGCCAAACCAAACAGCAAATAAAGTCGCCAGGCAGGTCACACTGGATACTCACCTCAGCCCTGTGAGAAGCCCCAAACCAGGGAGAAATCTCTGTTCCCAGCCCTGGCCCTGGTGTCCTTTCACACTCGTCTCAAAACACACTCGTCAAAACGAATCTCCTGGAAGCAGGGAGCGGGGGAGCACAGGAAAGCCACCACGGTGCCTCAGCTTCCTAGGACCCTGGTAACAAATTACCTCACACTGGGTGACTTCACACAAGAGAAATGTATTCTCCCACAGCTCTGGAGGCTGCAAGTCTGAAATCCAGGCGACGGCTCTAGGAGATGCTCCTTCCTTGTCCCTCCAACTTCCGGTGACTCCTGGGGCTCTTTGGTTTGTGGCAGCAACACTTCAGTCTTCACATGGCCTTCTCCTCTGTGTCTCCCTTTCCCTTCCCTTAGGAGGACACCAGTCACTGGATTTAGGGTCTACCCCAGTCCAGGATGGTCCCATCCCAAGATCCTTAACTTAATTCTACCTGCAAAGTCACTGCTTCCAAACAAGGTGGCATTCACAGGCACTTGGGGTGAGAAGGTGGACAGATCTTTTTTGGAGGGCACAAGTCAACCCACTTCAAATGTTGTCTGCTCCCTGGAGTGAAGAGCAAGACACTGGGCTCCTGAGACCCTTCCCAAGGCCCAGAGTCGAGCTAAGGAATATGGGCGGCCATTACCACCCCCCACCCCCTGGCCCCAGTGAAACCCAAACAAGACCCCATTCTTTGTGGAATACTCTATTTACAGACCTGGCCAGAGAGGCACCTGAAGCCTCTGAGGGCAGGGCCTCCTGGGGAGACAGACAGACAGACATGTAGGAGTGGGTTGATGGAGAATGCAGGAGAAGGGCAGGCTCTGGAGAAGTTAAACTGCAGGCATCTTATTTGAGGGGAGAGGAGGGAGCATGGTGGGCTTGGGACCCCCACCCTGGTTTTCCAGGACTTGGGGCTTTCAGGGGAGAACTTGTTACCGTATGCACAGCAATTTCCAATAGAAGGGCCCTCCCGATCTGGCACCACAACGGAGAAACACATCTCTCAATGAGAAGGTGATTTATTGCGAGAGCACAAGAAAGAACTGGGGGAATCTTCCCAAAACCAGTTCAAAGTGAGAATGGGAGCTAGGGTTTTTATAGACAACGAAGAGGGGTGGGGGAGAAAAAAAACAAGTAGAAAAAAAAAGTGACGGCAAGGGTCTTGTGAGGAGGGTCCATGCAATTTCTCAATTCTGTGTCGTCGTCTCAAGCACATTCAACTTTCTTTTTGTCTTCAGTGGCTAATTCTCCACAGTTTAGATGTTGTTGTGCAGGTGCAAGGCCTTCATGGCTCCTTTCTCAGCCAGCCGCTCAAGCATATCACGCTTTTTGTCTCTGAGAAAAGTTACAGATTTACTGGGTCCTAAGGTGCTCCTGACACCATTCTGTTTGGTTTTGCTTTGAGACGTTATCTTATTCCTGTAAGCAAAACTGAGAGGGTCTGGTTAATAGCCGTCAGGGAACTAAGTGTAAAGAATAAACTTCTATAATTAGATTAATAGAGAACCAGCTCTATCAGTGTATTAGAGTTTTCAGAGTGGCCTAGGTAAAGAAATTTTTAGTAAGCACATTTCCCAGCTATCAAACTGACACTTGTTCTGGGCAGCTTTGGATGGTCAGTCCTGCTCAGCCCCCTCCTGGCAAGGCCTGCGGCTCAATAATGATGCCCAGATCTCTTGCTTACTCAAGATTTCACGGAGAAGCTTGCCGAGCGAAGCGGGGCAGCACACACTTCCTGGGCCTAAGGCCCCATTTACCCTCCACCCACAGCTGGGACAAGCCCAAGATGGAGCCACTGGAGGGCGTGAGGGTCAGGGCCCCCAGGCTTTGAGTGACAATGGGGCCCACTAGGGAGGAGGCCCAGGAGGGGAAGATGGTGGTCAGAAAGGGAGGGAGAAGGGCCGGCTGGAGTAGAGAGACTGGGAGGCCTGAGAGCACCAGGAAGTAGGGGGATGCCTGAGGGAAGGGGGTCCAGAAGGAAGCAGAGCAGCATACGTGTCACTACACAGCAGCAAAGTAAGGAAGACGAGGGCAGGGCCACACAGCAGTGTCAGCCCGGACTGGGAGGCCCGTGGGGCCCTCGGAGAACATGTCATTCCACGCCCGGCTTCTCCATCGCTGTGTGACACTAGCAAGCTGCTTGCCCTCTCTGAGCCTGTGGTCTTCGATAAAGCAGGCATAGTGTTGTTGGAATGCTTCGATAAGATACTACATGTGAGAACATTTCATAAGCTGGATACCTCAGAGACACAGAACATATTGGGGTGATCCTTAATGATTTCCCCGTCTGACCTTCTAGAGGCCTCAGACCAGAGCAGAAGTTGGCACAGATGATGTGGCCCTGCTGGGGAGGTGCCTCATCCCAACAAAATCCAGATATACTTGAAGGGGGTCCAAAGTCGAAGTGGGGCTTGTTCCGGGGGAGGGAACCCCTAGGCAATTCGCTGGACTCCCACAGGAGAGCACGAAGTTTCGAAGCAGGCCGCACAGGGGTTTCTGAGCTGAACGTCCTTCTGTTTTGAGGTCGGGGCCCATGTGGCCACGGGCACAGGCCAAGGGTGCCATGGGCACAGGCCAAGGGTGTGTGTTTGGGGAAGGCCAACAGGGCCAGGGCTGGGGGCCCAATTTTCCCACAAGGGCGAACGTTCCACGGAAGTCTTGGGCGTGGCCCCAGGAGCCCAGTCCCGGGGTTAGGGTGGGCATGGGCAGCCCATCCATCCTCACCTCGCCTTCTATGAATTCCCACAGTTCATAACTCCAGAGATGCTGAATGAAATGAAGAAGAAAAAAGTCCTGGAAGTGGAATTCGACTCGACAGCTCGGAAAGTCCAGATCCTTTTGGGGAAAATGAGCAGGATCTTGCGTTTCATAACTGTCTCTGACTTAGAAAACTTCATGGAGTCTGCCAGCCTGTTGCCAGAGGACTCCGCCCTTTCGAGGAAGAAACTCCAGCCCCATAATATCACAAGCACCAATTTGCCCCAGGGCTTCCCGGCATCTTCTGAACGTCTCCGGGAAAGCGGAGTCCTCAGGAGCGCCAAAGAAACCCCCCAAAGACCTGTTTTGGACTTTTGAGAGTTGGTTTGTAACATTGGACCTGTCATGGCTCCTTGGTTTTAAAAAGAAACCAGGGAGCTGACAAAATCTGGGACTGGGCACAGGAAAGATTTCCTCCTCTGCCCTGACCTGACACCACTGGCAGCATGTCACCATTTCAGTCAGACGAACGAGTAAACGCCTGTCCCATTACGCACACGTTCCTTTGCGGCCTTCCGGAACTTCTTGTCTTGACCTGGGATGCAGTCTGCCTGTGCTCCAAGTCTAGCTCTTCCCCTTGTGTGCTGTGTGACCTTGGGCATGTAGCTTTGGGCCTCAGTTTCCTCATCTGTAAAATGGGCCTAGAAATAGCACCCACGTACACAGACCTCTGAGTGTTGGGTTAAGTGGCTGCACGTAGGTTACCTAGCATCAGCACCTGGCCCGTGGAAACCACTCAGTCCGTGTCAGCACCAGTCACTGCACCCCTGGCCCTGCCCCTCGTATCTGGGCATCTCCGGGGAAGTGGTTTTCCAATGTGCATTTCTCAGGAAAGGCTGAGCATCTGCTCTTCCTGGGCTTGCGTAAGGAGGCACAGCCCCACTCAGTTTTCTCAGTCCCTGAGTTGGGTTCCCTGGCTGCCATGACAAAGCACCACTCCAACTGGGTGGCTCAAAACACCAGAGATTTATCCTCTCACAGCTCTGGAGAATAGACGTCCGAAATCAAGGTGTCGGCTGAGCCATGCTCCCTCAGAGGGATAGAGGGACAGACTCTCCCTGAGGGGGGCAGGGGTGTTAGGACTTCAACATGTCCTTTTAGGGGGAACACAATTCAACATATAACAGGCCCCTCCTCTTGTGACCATAGCTGCCCTTTAGTGATGAGCCAGGCAGTCCCTGTGCTGACAGCGTACGCGTCTGGCTCGTTTGGCTGTGACACAGGTGGTTTTTTTCTCAAGGCCACTGAGGCAAAGAGAGGTAAATGCCTTGCCCGGGATCACGCACACGGCAGTGAAGGTTGGATTATCCGACGACAAGGGGACATCACTCTGGTGACAGGGTTCGTCCTTTTTTCCTGAATCCCCACCTTCGTGCATCCTCTCAAAGGCTCCAGGTTTCTCCAAAGGCAGCTGTCCTGAGGGAGACCCCCAGGGGGCCTCTCCCCAATTTCCTTTCTTCTGAGCAGAACACAGTGGTCTCATTCTAAGGCTGGGGAGAAGTGTCTTGACCCCAGACCTCTCTCTCTCTCCCTCTCTCTCTCTCTCTCTCTCTCACACACACACACACACACACACACACACACTGTTTTATTTAGCAATATAACAGACATGGATTGGCTTTTATCATGGGAATTTATTAGGTTAAAAGCTTACAGTTCTGAGGCTGTGAGAATGTCCAAATCAAGGCATCATCAGAGATGCTGTCTCACCAAAAGTCAGCTGCTGGCGATCAGGCACATGGCAGGGCATAATAGTGGCTCTGCACAGATCATGGCATCAAATGAAGCTCTCTCCCCGAGCTCAGCTGTGGGAGATCAGGCTTATGGTTCATCTCTTCCCTCTCCTCTAGGCCTCTCTCTCAGCCTCTCAGAGCTTCTCTGTCTCTGCTGCTTTTTCTCTGTGTCTCTGTTTTCAGTCCTTTATTTATAAAGGACTCCAGCTGGAGGACCAAGATCCACCCTGGGTCATGTCTCACTGAAACAATCCAATCAAAGGCCCCCCAACTGAATCCAATCCAATCAAAGTGTCCCACACCCAAAGGAATGAATTAGCTTCAAGAACATGATCTTTTCTGGGATCCACAAAAAACTTCAAACACATTTTCTGTGCTGCCTCTGGGAGGCTCTCACCCTGATCTCATCACAAACACCCCCTTCCCACCCCAGCCCAGGCAGAGGGAAATCCTGAGCGCAGCTCAACACCAGCCCGCACCGGGACCCACAAACCAGAGTCACTTGGGAGCATGAAAGGGCCCAGATTGAAACTTCCTCCAGGAGCTGAGGCCCTTTTGGTCAGCAATAACAGCCATCAACTTGAATAGCTAAACTTGAACATTCAGAATCCTAATAGAAGAATGCAGGGGCTTTCAGGAAGGACGGGACCCTGGAAGGCCTCCAGAACCCAGGAGGACTTCCTATTTCTCATCCCTCTCCACACCTCTATTTCTGAAGACACATTTTCTAGGCATCTCAAGTCCGCGTGGCTAGCAAGGGACACGCACATGTGAACAAATTGCCTTCTGAGCTCTCTCTCCCCCAACTCCAAATACTCAGTGGTCTCCAGTTGGCCCGGCATGAATCAGGAGACCACCCCGGGTCCAGTCCAGTGTGGGAGGGAAGGGTGGGATTCTCTCTTTTAAACACGGCTCCCAGCTGATGCCTGAACATGGGGAGGGGCAGTAGTTTCTAGAAAAGTGGGACTCGGGGCTGGGCTGACCTCTATGGCACAAGTTTTATACCTACTGGAAACTCCTACAAACTCCTCAGGACCTCAACTCAAACATCAAATAAGACCGGAAAAGGGAGCCTCTTCTACCAGCTCAGCCCAGCCATCAGCCTTCCCTACTGGGGACAGACCTACCCAAGGTCTCCCTTGCTGATCTCATGCTGCCTGCCACCAACTTCCACCGAATGTCTTGGCATTGCCCCAAACGGTGACAAGTGAGGAGTGGAGGTGGGCCTGGAGCAGAAAGGCTGGCAGGAGCTGACTGTGAGGTGGTCACTCTCATTCCTTGACCATTGTACCTTGTTGGTAGAAGGGGGTAACCCATGAAAACCCAGCCATTTCTTTGCTGCCAGGTAATGAGCTGGTTGACATGAGTGCTGCAGTGGCACACCTTTACATGCCAACACCATTGGAGTGTCTTTTCTGGCCTTGTTAGTTCTGCACTTATGCCCAGCTCATGTGGAAACACTCTTTACGTATCATGCATTGAAAGAAGCTCCTGCATGGGCCTCGGCAGCAAGTCATCCCAAGCATGCCACCATCTCTTGGTCCTAAGGCATCCGTGCTCCCCACCCACCCACCCATGCTCCTGCACCTTCTCCCCACAACCCAAGAGGGCAGACAGCTGCGGTACCATTCAAGGGGCACTCTTGGAAGCGGGCTGTCCTAGGTTTATGTGCAGGGCTACCACTTACAGCTGAGACCCACTGTGACTCAGGTCCCTCGTTTGTAATACAAGGGTCAAAATTAGAACACACCTCACAGAGTCAGGGTGAGGATTCAAGGAGCACAGGTGAAGCCCTCAGCATGGGCCTTA
>JAQZBX010089469.1:0-12629 GCA_029593785.1 Cabassous unicinctus
ATTAAAAACTCACGGTTCTGGTTCTGTCGTCGCGATTTCTCTCTTTTGTCCCTCTCTCCTCTCGGTGGTATGCAGTCTTTCCCTGCTGTCCTAAACCCTAGAAGATCTATTTTGGGTCTGTTTCAGCCAGTTCTCTAGCTATTTTTCTGGAGAAGAGATTCCTGTGTGTTACTACTCAGCCATCTTCCCGGAAGTATATGATTTAGTTATTCATACTAGGATGTGCACATTGATGTGAAGCAAAATGGAGGAATTACTTGTTGATGCAAGCAGGGAATTGGGAAAGAGGAGAGCAGGAGCAGTGGGGAGGCATTGCATAGTTGGAGGGGGAAGAGCCAAGAGGCCTCACAGAGCAGTCTGGAATGGACTTTGGAGGAAAACCAATTGTTGTAAGAGGCTTTTATATTGATTGTCCCAATGTCTCTCCCTGTTTGTCACCCTAACAGTTTCTTGGATAAAGCCCACCTTGTTCACTGAGGCTCTTATGTGAAAGTGGATTCTTTTGGGGATACTTGAAGGGATGGCTGAGTTCCATGTCTGTGTCTATATAAGGCAAACTCCAATTTTAGGGGAAAGACTGAAGTAAGGACAGAGGAGATCCTCAGAGTATAAACCCCTGGAAACAGCACAAAATCTTAAGAAAATTTCAGTCTTTGAAGGCTGTGGAACTTGTAGGGTAAAAGTCAGTATCTCCAATGGGTGAGGCCAGACCCAGCTGATAACACAGGTTACATAAAGAATAAGTTTTATATGATGACAGGAGGGAAGTGGAATAAATAGAGGCCCAAAGAAGAGTGGAGAAACTGAGCTGGCCCTGTAGGGCTGGAATCTGCTAGAATTGGATGGTGGGAGGAGGGGCCAAAGGGTCACCTTCTCCCTTTTGTCCTCTTCCCCACCCTGATGAATCCTTTGTATTTTTCCATCATTCTGTGATGCAAGCCTGGAGCTATAGTCCATAGCACACATGCTCAGCTTTGTATGTCCAGGGGCAGAAATGGGTTTCCCATGATGGAGAATCATTACTTTTTCTCAGGAGACTTACTATGTTTTGGCGGAGTCTAGTTTGACTTTATGCAGAATTCATTCAATTTTCTACTTTCTGTGTTGGTTTCTGCTGCTCCTTCTGTTTCTCTACCACCTGGACAGGTATCAATTTTTATTAACATTTGGGAAAACCGGAGACATGAATGATATAAGGAATACCTAGAACCAGCCCCCAGTATAAAATTAATTTTACACATTCCTCTTGCAACTTTAATAAATCAATTATAGTGGTGCAAAGAGACACCTTGCTATGGGCACTCTCAGGAAAGGTTAGAAATCATCGTTCTAGAAAAGAAGATTGCACAGGGCAAGGGCCAGAGTGAGGACCAGGGCTTCTATCCTAACAGCCCAGTCAGTCTATGCACAACGGATAGCTCAAGGAAAAATCCAGAAAGACTGTTTCAGGGACCCTGGAGATTAAGAGAGAAGGGCACATCCAAGAGTACAAAGTCTGGAAACTAAAGCCTACAAAGGTAAAACAGTAACCACCACCATTAGTGAGGGTCACGTGAACTGATCGTGTAGGGTCTAGGAGCTCTAGCCTCTCTCCACAAGTTCTGTTCATCATCCAGGAATTGATCCTCTTTCCTGTGTCCTTGGCACTGGACCTGTGGCTGCCCCAGAGAAATCCCTTTTCCAGACTCCCGATATGCCTCCATCCCTTACATTCTGGTCAGAGTGAAATAGAACCCTTCCTCTGTCAGGACCATAGCTCAGTATGATGCGCCAGTGCCTTTTTGGGAGGGAGGCAGACAGACACTGAGAAAAAGGTTTGTTAATTCTCTACCTCACAGAATTGCAATGATCATGCCACCTGCAGTGACAAACTGTGCAGGTCTGGGGAGCTGAGGATATTTTTGAAAAATTATGTGTCAGTTGCCAGTTTGCAGGATCAATCAACCTAATTAGTGCCACAGGAGATATCACCAAGCTCTTTCTTCCCATGATCCCTGGAGGCAGACGGGCTCATGTTGAAGGTAGCAGAAAATGTTGAGGTCTCACACTTGGGGGCCCAGCAGTGAAGCTCATGTATCTCACCAGAATCTGTGCTTTCCTGAAAAGTTCTACCCAAAATCTACTTAGTTAATTTTAAGACACCTGAGCTTCACCGTTTTTTAAGTTATGGGAGTTGAAGCAGAATGACACAAATAACAGAAGAAACATTTATCAATGAAGTGAGCGTGAACAAAAGAACCTGATATCAAGAATTGATAATAAAATCATTAAAGATTCATTTTCAGAACTCAATACATGTGTTTTTTTAATTTTGAAATAATTACGCACTGACTGAAATTTGCAAATATTTTACAGAAGTCCTAGGTATCCTTCATTCTGTTTTCCTCACTGGTTACATCTTACCTAATTATAGTACAATATCAAAACCAGGAAATTTTTTTCCCTACAAATACTTATTTTAAAAAATTGTGCTGATAACCCTTTTACGGGGTAACAAGCTATGTGAAAAATACAAAACTTTGTGCCAAATGTAATATTGAGAGTGCTTTTTTTAAATAAAATATTTATTTACTTTATCCATTTACCCCCCATCCCCATTTGCTGTTTCGTGTCCATTCACTGGGCAATTCTGTGTCCATTTCCTGCCCTCTCTTCTCATCCTCCTCCAGTCTTCACCGGGATTCGATCCTGGGGACCTCTGATGTGGAAGAGAGGCGTTCTGCCACCTGCACCACCTCAGTTCCTAGTTTTTCGGCATGTCTCATCTTGGCTCTCCTGTGTCTCTCTCCTGTTACGTCATCATGCTGCGTGGCTTGGCGGGGCCTGGCAGCACACGCGCCTTCTATTTTTATTTTACCAGGAGGTCCTGGGGATCGAATCCAGGTCCCTCCATATGGCAGATGGATGCCCAACCATTTGAGCCACATCTGCACCCTGAGAGTGCTTTTGACATTAGTTTACTGGTTTGTCATCTGGATCAGTATATACTGTGCAATGGGCAAGGCTAGAATCCATGAACCAAGCTGCAAAGATCTCAAGCTAAATAAGGTAGAAAGATTTGAAGAAACAAAAGGAAATTCTTTCCTTGCCAATGTATAATCTTCAGACTAATGCACTTTTTCTACCAATCCTTTTAAACTGCTAAATAAAGTTTTCCAAACAAGTATTTGAACTTCATTACACAGAAGAGCAACAAGAATGGTATCCTGCCAAACAAAAGGCAAGAGGGAAAAAATATATACTGAGTTCAATGGCTAAGACCGAATGTAGCACAGTTCTTTACAACTTATGGGGGGATAATTCAACATGGTGTCCAACGTTCTAATGACATGCTTCATCTCAACTGGTTACTATGAAGCAAATCAAAACCAGGAAATTGACTTTGGTAGGATGTATGTGTATATACCTGAGACTTTTATTTCTCTGTAGCTCTAATTAACTGAATCCCAATAAACTAGAATAATTCTCATGGTTATAATACAGATATTCAGCTTCTATTAGCAGGGAAGGAGAAAGAAGTCATCCAATTTAGATGTTTTTCATTCACTACCATCCTACCTTAAAATTGCAGAGATATGCAAGACACTTGTACTTGTGAAACATTTGAACATCACATCAACTGTATTTTAATATTAGACAATAATATAACTGTCATGTAATCATGACTATCATAACTCAAGGATTTTCATCACTGGGAAAAACTACATTTTCATGGAAGCAATAGAGACTTCAGTTAGATTTCTTCATGGACTTAGAATACATTTAACTGAGGATGTATATTACTATTTTGGGAAGTGGGTGCAGTTCAGTGGTTGAGAACCTGCTTCGCATGTACAAGGTCCCAGGTTCAATCCCCAGTACCTCCTAAAATTTTTTTGCTATTTTAATGCTACATTTGTTCCAAATAACCTGAAATGATTCTCTTTATCAATTATAATTTTTCAATTTGTTGATTATTCCTATGTATTCATGTTCTTTTCTACAAATAAAGTGTTCAGGATTCTCAAAAATAAGAATATTAAAAGTCTATACTCAGAGAATCTCTATTCCAGTTTGCCTTTCCTCACTTTTGATTTTACTTAATAGGTAAACATTTGTATTACTTTTACACTTATTCTGATTTGTTTTTTACACCAAATAGTATGCCATATGTAATGTTCTGCACCCAGTATTTTATGAATAGAATTATATATATATATATATATTCTATATTAGAATATAATGACTTTCATTCTTTTAACAGCTTTGGTGCACATGGCCATGCTTCCTCACATTTCTCAGCCCCCTTGCCTCCAGGCAAGGCCATGTGATTAGTTTTAATGAATGAGTGGAAATAATGTCTCCCTTCCAGTCCAAACCATTTAAAGTCAGAGTGTGAACTTCTTGTTCTTTTCTTTTGCAATAATGACAGAGGCCCACTTCTGAGATGGATAAAACACAACATAGAAACACTTGCATTTACCACATAGGCATGAGAGGGTCAACCAATGCAGAGTGGAGTAATTGACAGAAAACAATCCTTTTATGTATTTAAAGTCTCTAAGACTTTTTAAAAATCAGTTTTATGTTTTCAGACATCACTTAACATCCCCATCTCCATCACATTCATCACAAGGGATTTTGCAAGCAGAACTCTAAAAACTTGCTTTACCAACCCCTCTCTGTACACACTACCAGGGATACAGGCCTCACGTAGGAAAGAGCTAGGGCAAGAAACATTGTCTTCCATTATCTGGTCCTCAGTGCTGCTCAGTAATTGCTATAAATCTCTGTGTCAGCTTTCCTCTGTCATTTTCTTTAGCTATTCACCATCCTCCAGGACAACTATTCACACTACCATTTTATTAATGAAGGATAATACTTACATTGCCCCCCAATATAACTGAACAAATAATTCAGGGTCCCATCCTAATTCCCTCTCCAAGTTTCAAAATTCATCTCCAACTCTGATATCAGTATGTCTCTGCATCTTTTCTGTATTATTGTCCTTAGTACACTACCTCTACCACCACTCCATTCTAAACAAAAGGAGGTTATGTTTTCCAGAAGATCCTTCCCTGTATGGTTTTGCCTAAAGATTGCCAGGGAAACCTACTTGGAATTTAGATGGCAGAAGTAAAGCAGAAGTTATTCATCTCAGGAGACCCATTGACTAGATGCAGACTTTTCAGATATCCCCACCAGCTTTAACCTCACAGTCAAAGCAGCCAGAAACAGTACCTTCTCAGACATCTCCTTGAGCTCTGGCTGTTCTCCTTCACCATGCAGATTCATGATGAAGTTAACAGTATTATTTGTGTAATCCATCACCAGCAGTCTTCTATACATTTCACTGCTCATATTCCTGACTAAATTTATATAATGTTTGATAGTCAAAGTAACTGTATGCAAATATTACTGACCTTAGAATAATAGCTACAATAGCTGGATATTGCCATGCAAAAGGCTGAAGGTGGACTGCTACCTCATATTATATACAAAAAAAATTACTCAAAATGGATCAAAGACCTAACTGTAAGAGCTACAACTATAAAAACCTTAGAAGAAAACCTAGGTATAAATCTTCAAGACATTGGGTTAGGTGATAGTTTCTTAGATATGACACCAAAACTACAAGCAACCAAAGGAAAACAGATTAAGTGAATGTCAGCAAAATTAGAAACTTTTGTGCTTCAAAGAACGCTATCAAGAAAGGGAACGGACAATACACAGAATGAGAGAAAATATTTGCAAATCATGTGTCTGCTAAAATTTGCAGAATATATGAAGAGTTCTTACAACTCACCAATAAAAAAGACAAGTCAATTTAAAAATGGGCAAAGAATTTGAATAGATATTTCTCCAAAGATAAACAAATGACCAGCAAGCACATGAAAAGATGCTCAATATTATTAGTCACTAGAGAATATAAATGCAAACCACAATGAAATAACCTATTAGGACTTCAACAATAACAATAAAATAAAAACAGTAAGATTAAGAAAACAGACAATATGTTGACAAGTATGCGGAGAAACTGGAACCTTCATACATTGCTGGTGGGAATGTAAAATGGGGCAGCTGCCTTGGTAATCAGTCTGGCACTTCCTCAAATAGATAAACATAAGAATTACCATATGATCTAGCAATATGACTCCTACAAATATACACAAGAGAAATGAAAGCATGCCAACAAAAACTTGAAAGTGAACATTCATAACAGCATTATTCACAATAGCAAAAAAAAGTGGAAAGAATCCAAATGTCCATCAATGGAGGAAAGAACAAAATATGGGATGTTCACATTATGAAATATAATTTAGCCACAAAAAGGAATGAATATCACAACATGGATGAACCTTGGAAACATTATCCTAAGTGAAAGAAGACACACAAAATAGCCCCATATTGTGATTAGATTTCTATGAAATGTCCAGAATGGGTAAATCCATAGAGGCAGAGAGTAGATCAGATGTTGCCAAGAACAGAGGGTGGAGGATTGGGAGTGATCACTAATGGGTACAGGGTTTAGTTTTGGGGTGATGAAAATGTTCTGGAATTAGAAAGTTTTGATGGTTGCATAACTTTGTGACAATACTAAAAACCACTGAAATGTACATTTTAAAAGTTATTTTATGGTATATGTATAATAAAACAAACAAAACCATCTAATAGCTTCACATTGAACTCAGAAAACAAATTCCTATCTACTAACCCTGTTCTACAAGGACTTGGAGTCACATCATCCAATATTCACAGCAGTAAGGGAGGCAAGAGACGATATGATGATGGCAATGATAATAGCAAGGAGAGGAATTAGAGAAATGATTTGAAGGTAAAATGAACATATTGTTACCAAAGTCCCAGGATGAGACTTTGGAGGATCACAACAGGTCGCCTGCCTCCATTTTACAGTATTTCAGTTCATCATTTTACATCATTCTGTTTCTTTCATGAACTAAAGATGTTCTTTCTTCATATTTATAGAGGACCTACTTTGTACCTGTCATTGCCGTATGTGCATTTTCATGTTACACAAGTCTCAAAACAATCCCTTGATTTGTGACTCTACTAAATTTTTCACTGCAGCAACAAGAAATATATATATGTATATGTGTATATAAGGGATTTTGCTAGATGTCATAGTGCCATAATCACAAATATAGATTTTGATTCTTTGGAAAATTGCTTTTCTAGTAAAATTATTATATCATATTTATTATCTAAGTACTTTCACACAATTTTTATAGTGTAAAAATACTTTAGGAAATTTACCCAAACAATATTTCGTAAGTACTTTCACTGTATTGAACAAAGGGTCCTAGCTATGCAATATGAAAGGATATGGAAGAAGTTACAATCAAGAGGAAAACTGTTTTTTTCCCAACCATGGAGCCAGGAACTTCAACAGTAAAGACTCAGTGTGGTATTAAAAAGTCTAACACCTAATTTTTTATGTTGATTACTGACAGCTTTTAAGCCTCCCTCCTCTACTTCAGCCACACATCCGGGCAAGCTGGTAACTACAGGGGCTCCCTTCTTTGGCATAAGCAGGAATATCAAACCATGCATGGGTACTCTCACCCCAGGACCAGGCCCTAAGCACTAGAAACAGCCCAAGCCAGTCTCCTTTCCCCGATCTCTGAAGCCATTTTTGGAACAGCTTGGGAAGCCTGCTCTGCTCTCTCCAGAAAGCCTCATTATGTAATGAACATTCTCAATCCCCTTTTGCACGTGGAATTATCAGTCTCAATATCCAAATCAAATTTTTGAAACCAATTTTGTGTTTATGAAATGGTTAAAGTACAAATTAACTAAAAATATTCAGGGTGAATATGTGAAGTTCCATGATTATCTACAAGAAAATATTTTCCCTTTACTGTGAATGTTCATTCATAAAAGGGAAATCCATGAACAGGAATATTTTCACATTATTTATTGAGGGCTCCCAGCAAGAAAAACACTATATTGTTTTTATCTTTATTCCTGAAATTTTCTTTTATTTCCTAATATTTTTCATATGCTTAATATATTTATTTTTCACTTCATGAAGTCAAGGCCAGTGCAAGCCATGGATCTTATTTAGGCAAAAAATGGGCAAGTGGAAATACAATCATATGGTACATATATATGAATAATAATGCAGGTTTTGGAGGGGCAGTCTGAAATTGCAATGCTAGGGTATTTTAATCACAGCCACATAAATATCCAAGGGACAGATGCAGAGAGAATAACGCAAATGCAAACTATAAAAATATATTCCCCAAATTGTATGTTGTTTGATTCCACAATGGAAGGAATTGTTATGACTGCTATTCAAGCTTGGAAGCCTACTGGGGTATTTATGTTTGTGTTAATGTTTGTTACGAAGTACTGCAATGAGGTGGGGAGGGCTTGAATTGATAGAAGGAAACAGATTCATTCAGTTATTAAAAATGGTTAAATTGTATTAATTGAAACATGAGAATATTCATATATTCAAAATAAAATGGTACCAAACTCATGCAGAGCGGCGATTAAATGTGAATCCTATACATGCACACTGTATTTTTTTTTTCATTAAACTTTGTTCTCTCTCTTCAGGTACCAAGATTAAGACTAATTTTTCATTAATCTTTGACATATAACAGCTATCTCTTTTCAAAAGAGAGAGTAACTATCATTTCTCCTGATATCTCCATGGCAAAAGCAGTCACTAATAACTTATTCTGCTCCCATGAAAATTTCATCCTCTTAATGTCCTGGCCTGATCTGTTTCATGGTCAGCTGGGAGAGGAATCCTTTCTGATAAAATAGTGGCCCTCTGTGGTACCACCAAACCTGTAGAAGAGGACCCTGAACACATTAACTATGATGATGAAGACCACAGTTTTACATATATTCTCTCTCACTCCCCAGGATCTTATTCATTATTCATATTCACACAATACTGCATCTTAAGTTCCAGTGCCCTTATTCATCCAGGGAACACAGATCCAAATGAACTCCACTAACGGGGTAGGCCCTTTCATTTTACTGCTTCTCCTGCAGACCTTCATGGTGACACATGAAAAGGCTGTGGTGAAAGCATAACATCAACAGATTTCAAACCCCAGGATGAAAGTCATCAATAGTAATACAGCATTTTTAAGAAACCTCAAATAGAAATGTTTCATAAACTGAAGAAATTTTACCTTTCCACAGATCTCCTAGATTTATTAATACCTCTAATCTCAAGTATTTTAAATGATTTTGCCTTTTAATTACTGTGCAGAATTTAACATTTGAGGTTGATTAATACTCAAGAAGGACTACAGACTTCGTTCTCTCTAGCAGGAATTTCCTGATGGACAGCCCATTGTGAGAACTGGTTATGCAATTTACCACACGAACTACATTTCTAAGGTTTCTCTCTGGTATGAATACTTTGGTGAATCCTGAAGTCAGACCACTCCCTAAAGACCTTGCCACATTCAATACATTTGTAGGCTTTCTCTCCAATATGCTTTCTTTCATGTTCCCAAAGGTGTGAACGTTTGATAAAAGCTTTACTGCACACATTACATTTGTGTGGCTTTTCTCCAGGATGTATATTCTGATGCCTAGTAAGGCTTGAGGACTGCTTAAAGGCTCTGCCACATTCATTACATTTGTAAGGTTTCTCTCCAGTGTGAATTCTCAGATGAATTGTAAGGTTTGAATTTTGACTAAAGGCCTTGCCACATATATTACATTTATATGGTTTCTCTCCTGTATGGATTCTCTGATGTCGAGTAAAGCGTGAACACCAGTTAAAGGATTTACCGCATTCATTACATTTATACAGTTTCTCTCTAGTATGAATTCTCTGAGGATCCCCAAGGCTAGAGCTTTGGACAAAAACATTGTTATCTATATTAGAGTCAAAATGTTTCTTTTCAGTATGAATTTTGTTATGTCTATTCAGGTGTGCAAACTGGGTATAAGCTTTACCACATTCATTACATCTGTAAGGTTTCTCTCCAGTATGGTTCCTCTTATGTTTATTAAGGCTTGAACGCACAGTAAAAGCTTTGCCACATTCATTACATTTGTAAGGTTTCTCCCCAGTATGAATTCTCTGATGTTCCACAAGGCTTGAACTTCTTATAAAAGCTTTATCACACTCATTACATTTGTGTGGTTTTTCTCCAGTATGAATTCTCTGATGTTTCACAAGGCTTGAACTATGGATAAAAGCCTTGCCACACACATTACATTTGTGTGGCTTCTCTCCAGGATGTGTATTCTGATGCTTAGAGAGGTGTGAGCACTGCTTAAAGGCTTTGCCACATTCATTACATTTATAAGGTTTCTCTCCAGTGTGAATTCTTCGGTGGATCTTGAGGCCAGACCATTGCCTAAAGGCCTTGCCACATCCAATACATTTGTATGGTTTCTCCCCAGTATGAATTCTTTCATGATTCCAAAGGTATGAACGTTTCGTAAAAGCTTTACCACATTCATTACATTTGTAAGGTTTCTCTCCGGTATGAATTCTCTTATGACGCCAAAGGTCTGAACATTTGATAAAAGCCTTACCACAGTCATTACATTTGTGTGGTTTCTCTCCAGTATGAATTCTCCAATGACTTGATAGGTTTGAATTTTGACTAAAGGCCTTGCCACATATATTACATTTATATGGTTTCTCTCCAGAGTGGATCCTTTGATGTCTTGTCAGGTTTGAGAACTGGTTAAAGGCTTTGCCACACTCCTTACATTTGTAAGGTCTCTGCTCAGAATGAATTCTCTGATGATTAGCAAGGATTGAGTACTGGCTAAAATTCTTCCCACATGCATCACATTTGTAAGGTTTTTCTCTAATATGAATTTTCCGCTTTTGTGCAAGCAATGAATGATGCATGAAAATGTCCCCGTATGTTCTGCAAATGTTAGTTTTGACACCAGCAGGAAATCTTTGAAGTGGTGAAACCGAGAAACAATTTTTGATAGACTTTCCAACTTGATTACATTCATATATTTTCTCTTCAGTTTGAAATCTCTGAGTTTCAGCTAGATGTGTCTGAAATCCAAGTCTATTTTCAAAACATTTGACATACTTGTTCCCTGCATAGCCTATGTTATTTTTTAGTTTCAATGAATTCCTTAAAAATAGCTTCTCATGTTTGAAATATTGATTTGTGCTTTTTCTAACAAAAACACTCAGCTTTAGTGGGAAATTATTACAGGATTTGATATGTTGCTGATCTTTTCTACAAGTAAGATTTTTGTTTTGGGTCTTAGGCAGTCCTTTGCAATTTCTTTTGCCATATCCCCGCTGACTCTCAAATCCATGCGTGTCTTCCCAGACTTCCCTGAAGTCAAAATCTTCAATGCCATGGCTTTCATGGATGTCCAGTATCATTGGTTGGTAAAATTCACCCTTATTAATGTTCTCTTTTGGGAATAATTCCTTGATTGCACATTTAGGAGAGATATCTGAAATATAAAAAAGACCACAGGCTTCCTATTAATTAAGTGGAAGATGAATATCTAATATTGGAAAACATAATATTACACTGAAAGTGATACTTATAGTGACAAGAACTAAGAAACTTCTCAATCATGGTCTTCAAATGTTTAGGAACAGAGAGAGACAAGGATCCTTCAATAAAGGGTGATTATATGTAATTCAATTTGTTTTAAAGGAAGCCTAGTTTCAAAGACCTTATGACCAAACCACTCATGCTATATAAACTTAGTAATATGTCCTGAAAAAAAAAGGAGTATTTTTCCACTGCCATCTCAAAGCACATACCAATTGGCAATAGACATATCGGTGTTTGATATTTATAGAGAGATAGATATTTTATTATTGCATATTAACTGCATAATAGCTGTACACAAACAAATACTAAAGCACAGCATTGTGTAATGTAATGGCAAATAATACACAAAGAACATCTAATGAACAACATAAATGAAAAGGAATTCAGAGCTGCGAAACTAAAATGGTAACAGGAAAATCAGGAAGAACTTAATAAAAACCATTGGAATAACAAAATATTTTTCTGAAAAGCTGTTATAAAATTAACATCATCCATGCAGTATAAGCATCTTGCAATATTAACAGTTAGTGCCTTACAGTTATAATCCACAAGAGATACTGGAAATCCATCATTTATAAGTCATAATAAAAACTAATAAATAATACATTTTAATAACCCAAGCTAAATACAACAGGCAAATAATAAGTAACCACAATTATACTAAATTACAGTCTGTTAAATTTAAGGCATTCTTCCTTAAGAACAAAAGAAACGACTTATACGCCAGAAGGAGCACAAAATATCAGAATTGGAAAATATCTTGAGAATCACTGCCGAAATATCAATCTTGGATAAAAGCAAAGTATTATAAAGATTAAGAATTGGGGGAAGGTGATATCAAAGAAATTGGCACAGTAGAAAACTCTTAAAAGAACATCCCGCTCAAAAAACTGCAAATAAACTGGCAAAAACTAGCAGAATCAATTTTATGACAACTCTGGAAACTAAATCAAAGGTATACAGCAATCAAGTGAACACATAATCAAGAAAAAGGCAGATGAATCTCAGTAGGAGAGATGTGAAGTGATTTAATTTACTCAGGCCCCATCTTATGCTCTCCTAATGAGCAGTGGCCTTGAAGACAGCAGCCCACATTTCCAG
>JAQZBX010089470.1:0-12627 GCA_029593785.1 Cabassous unicinctus
CATTATAGATCTCTGCTGCATTTCAGTCACTTTTCCTAAAAGGATTGTTAATTCTCTGAAGGGAAATAAATTAATTTCCTTCTGGCATGTCACTCAAATTTTTGTGTTTATCTTCTTTGGAAGGACAGAGCTGGCCTTCCTGGTGATGATGTCCTATGATCACTATGTTGCCATTTGCCACCCTCTGTACCATGAGCTCTCCACACCCCACATCTGTGCACCCAGGCAGCTGGTGGATCATTGGTGAGGGTGTTGTTGTGTTCTGCCCTCCAAATGGGAAATATTTACAGGCTTCCCATGATTGATGTGATCCATTACTCCGTCTTTGAAGTATCTCAAATTTTGAGGATCTCATCTTCAAGTGTTTGCTTTTCTCATTCTGTGGTCCTATAAGCACATGCATGGACTTAATATGTTGCGCTTTGTTGTTTATGTCATATAATACTATTTTAAATGGTGCTTACCTTATATTCTGTGGAATCCCATAATAAAGGCTTATGCATCGGCACCCACAGTTGGCAATTCTACTTTTATTTTATAATTTCTGAATTGATCGCTCTCTTAGTTCCAAATGCATATAAAGCATCTCTTAAAAATCTTCTCACAGCCATCTACTACACCATGTTGCCCACTGTAACATATAGGGCTTTGCATTTTTACCACAATCCTTCCAGCTCTTTCCCCTTTTTTCCCTGTAAAATACCAGAAAATTTGTTGCCTGCATCTTTTTTTTTGTTGTTGTTATTTACAAGTGACATTTGAGGTATAAAACTCTGTGTCTTAGTTTTTCATACTCAATTAACTATTTGTAATATGTGTGTATTCTGGAAAATCCTGTCTATATTCTCAAAATTAAAACATATGAAATAAACATTTAATGCCTGAAATTATGCATATTGTATATAAAGTATGTATATATCCACATACAGATTCCCCCTAGTACTCTATCTTCCTTTAGTCTGTAATATATTTTACTTATAGCATAATACAGATGCAAAATCATCCTTTTTCACTTTGAATATATTAATTAGATGTATTACAATGTCTCAATTATTGTCCAATTAATTGTCTCAGTGTATTTTTGGTCATTTAAAGGTTTCTTTATGTTCTTTCTCATTCAAAATCTCTCATTCTACCAATGATGTGCAGTCCTTTTTTTCCTAATCAATAAACTTTTCTTATTTGTATTAATCACACCCTCTATGTTCCGGCTACTTTAGTTGTGATATTTCAAGAAAATGAGGTAAAGTCTCTTACTACTAATGTGTTCCCAACATTTATTCATAGAATTTAAACATATTTTCTTCATATCAATTGATATGAAGTTATTCAACACATAAAAGTCCCAGAATGCTATATTTTAATTATATCAGCTCTTTGTTATTTATAAATGAGCACCTTTGCTTCAATTAAGGTTTTTCTTAAATCCTACTTTTTAAATATTATCAGTTTCTTTATTTTATCTACCTTTTGAATTTTATTCTGTAGGTATTTTTTTATTAAAAATTTATAGTTTTACAAAAAAATCATTCATAAAATACAGAGTTCCAATATACCATCCATTATTAATACCTTTCTTTAGAAAGCACAGCTTCAAAAGCCTTAGAAGCACCCCTGGAACTCTTCCTGACTCCTCCCTCACCCCTTCACAACAAAGGCAGGAGCCCATGAGCCCTCCTATTGTGGGATGGAGCAGGATAGACCCTGCATACATACAGTGATACAAGCATGTCAATGCCGAAGTATCATTTGGAAGTCTGAGAGATTGAGCCAGGGAACATGTCTTGGGCTTAAACTCCCAGAATCCCTGAGGGAAGTGAAACTACTTGCAGACAACTAGATTAAAAACTCATTTGTATTTAATATTTCCCCCTTTTGGTCAATGTCTTTTTCCAAATGCATCACTAGTTGGTGCTTGGTAATAATCCTTTGATGCCAGGGAGGTTCATCATCGGGAGTTATGTCCCATGCTATGGGGTAGGTAGTGAATTTGTATGCTGACTTTAGCTTACAGACATTTGACTGGCAAGGTGCATTTGGAGATAACTCTTACAAAATTTATAATACTAAGCTAAGTTTCAATTTCACAGGGACAAGGTTCATAAGTACAACTATCAATGTCAAAGGGCCTGACATATTGGTCTGTCCTCTTTTGTTAGGTACTGCACATGAACTCTAGGGATTCTTGCGACTCTACTAAAGAATGTAGCAGGACTTCCCAGGATGGGAATTCAATATTCTTCCCATTATTGTGTGCATCTCAACCTACCCAAGACAACACCCAATGACCATTTGAACATATTCATAGTCTATACATATGCCCTAAATTCTAATGGTTTGTGTTATAGTGGTTGTATATTTTTTCAAATTCCATGGAATTAAATTAAGTTATCATGCTTTCAAAAGTTTGTAAATTCTGCCAAATACAAAGAGTACCTTGTTCAAAAACTAAACTTCATTTTATTACATATGTATCCTGAAATAATTATGGATGCTTATTACTCATGTTTGCAGCTTACTTTTACATGCAAAGTAATTAAAAATAAAAAGCTAAATATAAACAATTGCCTTGATGGAAGGCATGATAGGTAGATGAAATGATGTGATATATAATATAATAATTGTAGAAAAATGTTCTAGTATAATGTTCAAGTTAAAAATTGATATATTTATCTTTCTTATATGTATAACTCTTTAATGAAATGAGAAGATTTACAATTCATAAAAATAACATTTTAAAGCAATATGTGATGTACACTATATATTTATAAAATAATTTCTGTGATTTTCAAATGGAAAGACAGCACATTCCTTATGATTCCATTTTAAAGTATCAAAAGTAAGAATTCTATGTAACAAAACAGGTCAAACAAAGCCATGTTTCTCCTCAGAAAAATGTGACATATTAAAATATTTTCATCAAAGTTATCTTAAACCAAGAGAGTAATAAAATTTTGAAAGAAAAATATATATTAAAAACATATCAATTTAAATGAATGCATTTTATACTGCCACAATAATAAAATACATTAAATTAGTTTTGTTTGAAAAGTATATAATCATTTGCCAAATTGGTAACTTGAGAAGGTCATTTGAAAATACTGGACATTGCAATTATACAATAAATACGTGAGATAGGTATATAAGAAAATTGAGAAAATACTTCCATTTTCTAAAGTTTGACAAGAAAACAGAATATTCTAAAACATTAGCTTGACAGCAGAGAAATGGCCATCTTTTCAAAGGAATCTTCTCATCCACAGCTATCTATGCACTAATTGCTAGATCAGATCCATGACAATATTTCTCAATTAGAGAAGACTATGACTTGAGCAAATAAAGACAAAACAGTATCTAATTATGAATACCCTAATTTACATATATACCCAATGATCACACACATATGAGTTTCAAAATTAACTGTACTTATTTACATATATCTTTTTAATTTTATATAAACTTGAAATTAGCCTGGAAAAATTACCTATGGGTTTCATATTTTTGCATGTTTATCATTTGTCCTATTTGTTATTTGGTGTATAATTAATTTTAAAACAATAATTGCATTTATTTAGGGTAATAAAATTTGATTTCATGCTCAGCTCAAGGCCAAATATTCTACCTACCAAAACATTACCCTTAGTATATCTACCTACCATATCTACATTTCTCCCTCCCTTCCCCACCCCTTTCCTCCCCTCCCCTCCCTTCTTTCTTCCTATCAATATATCACCTCTCTGTATATACTGTATCTTATAGTGTTTGTGTGTTTCTCTCTGTGTGATTATATTTTAGTAATAGATGCATTTTTTCTACCTTATTGTAATACTATACTAATAATCAATTATAATATTGAACAAAACAGTTCAGCTATAAAACATCCTTAAGGGGAACAAAAAATATATATGGGTGAGACTGTGATCCTAGGCAGAAGATGTATACTGAAGTGACTCAAAACATGAATATAGAATCATGAAAAAATCTATTAGAGGACAACTCCTCATATCTGCATGTGGCATCAGACAATCAGGCATGCATTCACAATGTAAGAACACCAGACACTGCCCTAAGGAAAATAGAAATAGGGATAGAATATTGAGGGTTATTTTAAGTGGGTATTTATGATTCTTTCCCTCTTAGAATTTATGAAACTTGCAATGCTTTCTCAACGCTTTCCCTCAAATCAATTTTGCCATTTTACAGGTTTCAATGTAACAAATGCACCAGTGATTACTTTCTTTTAAAATCCTAAATCATGGGAAACCCATAAGCAAAGCATAGTCCTTTCATACACAAGAAAAGACCTTTTAGGGACATTAGATTAATGATATATACACAAATGCAAACACACCTACACCTTTGCATAAAATATGAAAAAATAATTTTCATGGAAATGAGGCTATTAAAAGTATCTTAATTCAATAAACTAAGAATAGTGCATGAAGAATATATAAATAAAGAAGGAGAAGGAATAAGAGGGTTCACAGTGAAAAGACAAAGGGATAATTGAAAAACAATAAATTTCTGACTTTAAAAACATGATGTTTGTAAAAAATCAAATAGGGGAGAGGAGATTTTTGTGGAGATAATTTTCAGAACTAAAGGTGCAAAACGGTAGCTATTTAGAAATAGAATATAATAGGGACCTAACAAAGAAACAGAATTAGGATTGCCAATATCTGGTAAGTATGAGCAAACATGAAGTGGGGCATGATTATAAAAAATGAGTATGAACTTTATATTGGTAAGAAATATAATATATAATAAATATAATAAATATTTATAATATATAAATAAATATAATATAATTCATTTGAATTGGGAAAAAAAATTAAAACATTCTTAGTACCTATCTTAAGCAGCTGCTTTGGATATATATAGAATGGGAAGGTGCTCTGAGTCATCTAAGGGCAATGGAAAGATAAAGAAGCCAAAGGAAAACCATGAGCTGCTCACCCCTGTGGCTGGAAACAGCACATATACCCCACCCTCAGGACAAATAGCCTAGGTGGACGCCCTGGCTCACTGCTCTGAATAGAGTATGAGGGAAAATTACCTGGGAGGAAGAGAGGTCTGGGAGGGTGGAGAGTGGTTTCTTTGCAGTGAATTTGTCCAGCTGAGCCCCCTTGGAATCTCAGAAGGGACCCCGACCTGGCAGAAAAAGGAGAGGAGGATCTCCTCAGGCAGGCTGACACACCTAGCTACCCAGGTAAAGAGAGGAAATAGATTAGAGAGGGTGCAGAGACAGACAGGTACCTAGTCAGCAGGGATCTGGAAAACTGGTAGGAATCTAGGCTACCCTAGGGAAAGGGGGCAGATAGCTTTATGAAAGCCTAACTAACAAAAGGAGACAGTTTAGCTTAGTGGAGTAATTCCTGACTTCCATATATGACTCCCTGGTTCAATTCCTGGCTCTTCTTAAGGAAGTGATCCACCCGGTTAACAGACATCCAGCTGATACTATAGGACAGGGAACATATAGACATTCTTTTTGTATTACCTTTTCTTGGATGTCATATTTTTTTAAAAAGTTTTCTTTATTTCCCCTTATATTATTTGCTAAAACCTGGGTCAAAACCTGCAGAGGGAAGGCTACAGGGTGATTGACTAATGAACATCAACAGCCAGAGGTGCTCCTTAGGGGCCTAAGAGGGAAGGCTGGTTTTACTTTTTTCTCCCTCTCTCTCTTTTTTTTATTACTTGCGGCTGTTTTGTTTCTTTTTTGTTGTCTTTATCCTTTCTTTGTTTCTCTTTTCTTTCTTTTACCAATTTTTTCTACCTATGCTATTTCTTTTTTTTCCTCCATTTTTTTATCTTCTGTTTTCTGTTGTTGTTCTTTCATTCCACCTCTTTTTGTTTGGCCTTTGATTTTTCCTGTTTATATTTCTCTTTCTCTCTCTCTTTTTGTGTTTTCTTTCTTTGTTTACTTTTTGTCTTATTCTTTTTTCTTTCCCTCTCTTCTCATCTCAGGTCTCTTAATTCATTCTATATATTTTTCTCTATTTTATTTCTCATTTCATTTTATCTATTTCACTTTTTTATTCTTATTCCACTGTACTTCTTACTCACATTAATTATTTACTTTCTTATGTCTTGTATGTGTCCTCTTCTACCTTGTATTATTATTATTATTATGCTTTTTCTCTTATTGTTCCATTTCACTGGTCATAATTTTTTTTCAAGGGAACATAGACAACAGCAAGGAAATAGAATAAGAGGAACAAAGTGTGCAAGTGACACCTTACACACAAAAAAACTAATAAAATAAAACCCTTGAGTAGAAAGAGAAGCTAATCAACTGAATAAACACATCAAGATAAACAGATGCCTCAGCTCCAACAAAAAATTACAAGCCATACTAAGAAACAGGAAGACATGCCCCAGTAAAACAAACAAACTAAAAAACAGGAGGAGATGTAGAACCGAGAAGAAATAATGAGAGATGTCCAAACAAATATCATGAATCAACTTAATGAAGTGAAAGAAGAGATTAATGATATGAAGAAGACAATGGGAGAACATACTGAATAAGTTGTAAACATATACAAAAAGATAACAGATATGATTGTGATGAATGGCACAATGCAAAAATAAAAAATATACTAGAAGCACATAACAGCAGATTTGAACTGAGGAAAAAATCAGCAATGTGGAAGACAGTAAAGCTGAAATCAGACAGATA
Organism: Cabassous unicinctus; assembly: GCA_029593785.1. NCBI lineage: Eukaryota > Metazoa > Chordata > Mammalia > Cingulata > Chlamyphoridae > Cabassous > Cabassous unicinctus. The sequence goes on from JAQZBX010089470.1 coordinate 6,683, forward strand.
GTAGAACAGATATATGAAAAGATAGAAAAAAATCCAGCAGAGACTTAGGGATTTAAATGACAACATGAAACACACAAACATATGCATTATAGGTATCCCAGAGGGAGAAGAGTAGGGAAAGGGGACAGAAGAAGTGTTGGAGAAAATAATTGCTGAAAATGTCCTAACTCTAATGAGGGACATGGCCATACATGTTCAGGAAGCACAGGGTACCCCGAACAGTACAAATAAGAACAGGCCTACTCTAAGACATATACTTGTCAAATTGTCCAATGCTCAAGACAAAGAGAAAATACTGACAGCAGCAAGATAAATCAGATCCGTCACATACAAGGGAGACTCGAAAAGATTAAATGCTGATTTCTCATATTAAACCATGTTGGCAAGAAGGCACTGGTATGACATAGATGCTAAAACAAAAACTTCCATCCAAGAATTTTCCAACCAGCAAAGCTGGCATTCAAAAATGAGGGAGAGTTCAAAATATTCACAGAAAAAAAGAAATAAAGAGTTTTCAAAAAGAAACCTACCTTTCAAGAAATAATAAAAGGAGTTCTGCAGGTTGAAAGGAAAAAATAGGAGAGACGTAGAGTTGGAGAAGAGTGTAAGAACAACAAAAAATTAAAAAGAGAAATAAAAACAACATATGGCATATATAAACTTAAAGAGAACATGGCTAATGTGAGTAATTCCTTTACAGTAATTATACTGAATGTTAATGGATTAAACTCTCCATTCCAGAGGCACAGATTGGCAAAATGGATAAGGAAATATGACCTATCTATATGCTGTCTACAAGAAACACACCTTAGATCCAGGGATGCAAAGAGACAAAGTGAATGGTTGGAAAACAATTTTACAAACAATAAACAGAAAAGTGTGAGAGCCACTATACTAATATGAGGCAAAATAGACTTTAAATGAAAAACTATTGTAAGAGACAAAGAAGAACACTATATATAAGTAAAAGGGGCAATCTGTCAATAAGAAAGAACATTCGTAAACATTTACGCACCTAACCAGGGTGCCTCAAAATACATGTGGCAAACATTGAAAAAACTAAGTGAAGAAATAGGTGCCTCTACAATTAGAGTGGGAGACTTCAATGCACAGAAAATCTTGACAGAGAATAAAGAAACACAGACCTTGAATAATATATTAGAGGATTAGGACCAAAGAGACATATACAGAACATTATAAACATATACAGCAGGATATACATTCTTCTTGACTGCACATGGACGATTCTCCAGGATAGACCACATGCCAGGCCAGAGAACAAATCTCAATGAATTCAGAAAGATTTAAATTATAGCAAATAATTTCTCTGACCACAATGAAAAGAAAGTGTAAATCAGTAAGGGGCAAAGAACCAGATTAGTCACAAAGATAAGGAAGATAATCAACACAATATTAGACAAACAGTGGGTCAAGGAAGAAATCACAAAAGAAACAGGTAAATACCTTGAAATGAATGAAAATGACAGCACAACATATCAAAACCTATGGGCTGCAGCAAAAGAAGTACTGAGATGGAAATTCATAGCAATAAATGCCTATATTAAAAAAGAAGAAAGAGCTAAAATCAAAGACCTAACTGCACACCAGGAGGAATTAGGAAAAGAATGACAAACTAACCTCAAAACAAGTAAACGGAATGAAATAACAAAGTTTAGAGCAGGGCCAAGTGAAATTGAAAAAAAGAAAGCACCAGAAAAAATTAAACCAAAACCTGGTTCTTCGAGAAGATTAATAAAATTGACAAACCCTTAGCTACTCTAATGAAGAAAAAAAGAAAAACGATGCAAATACATAAAGCAAGAAACTACGAAGAGGATATCACCACTGACCACACTGTAATAAAAAGTATTATAAGAAGATATTTTGAAAAATTGTATGCCAACAAGATGGATAATTTGGAAGAAATGGAAAAATTCCTACAAACACACAAGCAACCTACCTTAATGAAAGAAGAAATTGATGACCTTAACAGACCAATCACAAGTAATGAGATAGAATTAGTCATTAAAAACATTGCAACTAAGAAGAGCCCAGGACCAGACAGCTTTACAAGTAAATTCTACCAAACATTCTGAAAAGAACTAAGTCCAATCCTTCTCAAACTCTTCCAAAAAACAGAAGTGTAGGGAACATTGCCCAACAAATTCCATGATGCCAAAATTATGCTCATACCAAAAGCAAAGATGCCACAGGAAATGAAGACTATAGACCAATCTCTCTAATGAATCTAGATGCTAAAATCCTCAACAAAATACTTGTTAATTGTATTCAAGGACAAATAATATGAATTATACACCATGACCTAGTGGGTTCCATCCCTGGTATACAAGGATGTTTCAGCATAAGAAAATCAATGTAATACACCACAAAAACAGATAGAAAGAAAAAAGTCACATGATCATCTCTATAAATACAGAAAAAGCATTCAACAAAATACAGCAATCTTTCCTGATAAAAACACTTCAAAAGATAGGAATAGAACAAAACATCCTCAACATGATAAAGGCTATATATGAAAACTCCACAGCTAACATCATATTCAATAGTGAAATCCTAAAAACTTTACCTCTAAGATCAGAAACAAGACAAGGATGCCCACTTTCCCTACTTCTATTTAACATTTTGTTAGAAGTTCTTGTTTGAGCACTTTGGCAAGAAAATGATATAAATGGCTTTCAAATTGGAAAAGAAGAAGTGAAAATTCCACTATTTGCAAATGACATGATCCTATACCTCGAAAGCCCTGAGAAATCTACAACAAAGTTTCTAGAGCTTATAAATGAGTTCAGTAAAGTTGCAGGTTATTAGATAAATGTGCAAGAATCAGTAGCATTTCTATACACCAATAATGAGAAAACTGAAGAGGAAATCAAGAAAAAAAATCCCACTTACAATAGCATCTAAAAGAATTAAATAGGAATAATTTAACTAAAGATGTGTATTAGTCAGCCAAAGGGGCGCTAATGTGAAATACCAGAAATGGGTTGGTCTTTATGAAGGGTATTTATTTGGGGTAGAAGTCCACAGTTAACAGGCCATAAAGCATAAGTTTCTTCTCTCACCAAAGTCCATTGCCACATGTTGGAGCAAGACAGCTGCCGATGTTTGCCAGGGTTCAGGCTTCTTGGGTTTCTCTCTCTTCCCAGGGCTGTGTTTCTCTCTGGGCTTAGCTCCTCTGTTCCTCCAAAAAGCCAGCTGTAGACTATCAGGCAAACGGCTCGCTTCTCTCCTTCTGGGGCCTTCTTTCCAACATCAAAACTCCAACATCAAAACTGCTACTCAAAACTGCTTCAACTCTGTTCTTGCCATGCCTTTGTATTTGATTCCCTCACCTACCAATGGGTGGGGCTCAATGCCCTACTGATGTGGCCCAGTCAATGCCCTAGTCATAACTTAATCATGCCCAGATTAACAGATCAGTTTACAAGCATGATTCAATATCGATTTTTGGAATTCATAATGACATCAAACTTCCAAAAGGCTACAAGATGTAAATGACTTGTATGTAGAAAACTACACATTGTCAAAGGAAATCAGAGGAGACCTAAGTAAATGTAAGAGTACTCCCTGTTCATGAAAAGGAAGACTAAACATCACTAAGATGTCTATCCTATCCAAACTGATTTACAGACTTAATGCAATTCCAACAAAAATTACCATGGCATTCTTTACTGAATTGGAAGAGCTAAATATGAAATTTATTTGGAAGAGCAAGGGGATCCAAATAGCCAAAGATATATTGAAAAAGGAAAATGATATGGGAGGAATCGCACTACCTGACTTTAAACATAATACAAAGTTACAGTGGTCAAAACTGCATGGTATTGGCACAAGGATAGAAATATTGACAAATGGAACCAATTTAAGAGTTCTGATATTCATCGTCACATATACAGTCAACTGATATTTGAAAAGGCAACCAAGCCCACTCAACTGGGAGAGAATGGCCTCTTCAACAAATGTTGCTTAGAATACTGAATATAAATATCCAAAAGAATGAGAAAAGAACACCATTTCATAACTTAGACAAAAATTAACTCAAGATGGATCAAAGATCTAAATATAAAAGCCAGGACCTTAAAGATCTTGGAAGATAATATAGAGAAGCATCTACCGGATCTTGATTAGGAAATGGTTTCATGAACTTTGCACTGAAAGCATGAGCAACAAAAGTAAACAGAGATGACTGTGACCTCCTCAAAATTAAAAACTTTTGCACCTCAAAGGAGTTTTCAAGAAATTGAAAACGCAGCCTACTCAATGGGAGAAAATATTTGGTAACCATATATCTGATAGGGGCCTAATATCCAGGATATATAAAGAAATCCTAAACCTCGAAAATAAAAACACAACAACCCCTTAAAAAAATGGGCAAGTGATTTGAATAGATACTTCTCCAAAGAAGGAATACAAATGGCTAAAAAGCACAAGAAAAGATGCTAAAAGTCATTTTCTATTAGGGAAACGCAAATCAAAATCACAATGAGATATCATCTTACACCCATTAGACTAGAGGCTATTAAACAGAGGACTACAAGTGTTGGATAGGATGTGGAGGAACTGGAACCCTTATCCACTGCTGGGGGAATATAGAATGGTGCAGCCATTGTGGAGGACAGTTTGGTGGTTCCTCAGGAAACTAACTATGGAACAGCCATATGATCCAGCAATCTCACTGCTCAGTATACACCCAGAGGAATTGAAAGCAGGGATTATGAACAGATATATACAAACCAATGTTCATAGGGGCATTATTCACTATTGCCAAAAATTGGAAACAATCCAAATGTCCATCAACAGATGAATAAACAAATTGTCATATATACGTACACTGGAATATTACACAACTACAAGAAGGAATACAGTATTAACACACAGTATAACATGCATGAATCTTGAAGAACTTATGTTGAGTGAAGCAAGCCAGAGAAAGAAGAACAAATATTACATGACCTCACTGATATGAATTAAGCAAATTGAGCAACCGTACAGAGCTAGACTATGGAAGACAGGTTTACAGGAGGAAGAAAGGGAGAAGGTTTTGAGTCAATGCCTACATGGGCAAAATCTATGATAAGTTGGAATGTTGTACTTGCGCAATGGATGGGCATGACTGTGATGCAGTGATGCTATTGGGTTGGATGGTACTGGTTTGGGAGGGGGAAAGAGTGGGGAGGGTGGATTGCACTGTCCATGGAACTGGGGTAAGGTTTGGGAGAGGGAGCAGTTGAACTCTGGGGATTTGCAGGTATGTGGTTGAAACCAAAATGTTGAGAATTTTCTTTTGGCAAATATGGCAGGGGAGGGTTACTAATTTAGGGTGTTGGTTGAGGGGAACATGCAGGACAAGGCACAACTGGAGCAGGCTTCTAGGGAGTGAGTGTTCTGCTTGTCATAGTGTGTTATATTAGTGTCTGGCGACTCACATAATGAATGGGACTCCCACCCTGGAGAGTCTTGCTGTGTTCTCAAATAAAGGTGGAGGAGAATCCTGAGAGCATTAACAGTGCCTAATATGGGAGGTCACGCCAGTATGTCAAGCCCTCAATGTTGTTGCAAGTAACTACGAATCTTATTCTTCAAGGAGTGAAGTTTGGTGTTTGCCTTGGGACCCTAGGGGAGAGGAAGGAAGGAATAGAATAGATAGAACATGGGGCATTTTGGGGGTGGTGAAAGTGTTCCAAAAGATCTTGCAATGATGGATACAGGACATGTTAAATTTTCATCCAACTTTATAAAAGTGTATAGTCCAAAATGTAAACTATAATTGAAATTGACCAAGGCTAGTAAGAATGTTTCAATACTTGTACATCAATTGTAACAAATGTACCATTCACATATAAAATTTTATTAATAGGGAAAAGGGGAAATATAGGAGGATGTTGGGTACATGGAAATCCACTATATCCTGTATGTCACTTTCT
>JAQZBX010089471.1:0-12628 GCA_029593785.1 Cabassous unicinctus
CCATGCTTCAGAGCTGTGAATTCTGAGGACGCGAAGTATGAGAACATAGGAGGTGATAAGAATAGAAAAACTGAGCATACATAGCAGCCACTGCTGGTGACAACAAAGAGTCCACAGACATGACTGTCAATGCAGGAGGGATTCAGCAGAGGGTAAGATCACAAAAGAAATGGTCATTGACATTGGGGCCACAAAAGAGCAATCGGATCATAAAAAGGATTTGAATCAGAGCATGAAGAAACTCCTCAGCCCTGTACCCAGTCACAAGGAGAACACACACCCATTAGTTCATTGTGATCATGTAGTGCAGGGTCATGCAGACAGCCTTGTAGAGGTCATAGGCCACCACCGTGAGCTGGAGGAACTCAACTCCCCTGAGGAAATGTGCCCTAAAGGCCTGAGTCTGAGTCATGCACCTATTTAAGGAGATTGTTTTCTTTTCAGACAGTAAGTCAAATATAATTTGTGGGCCTTTGTAGAAGAGAAGGAATCATGAGAAAGGACAGGAAAGACAGAAAAAGTGCATGGGGGAGCCCAAGGCTTACCTGGTTGCAATGGTTACTACAATCAAAATGTTGCTTGCTATCGAGAGAAAGTATAATAGGTGAGTGTTCTAGATAAAATATATGGGCCAAAATTAACCATACAGGTTTTCTTTCAGATTTTTTTTAATAGTGAAAAATGGAGACAACCCAAATGTCTACAAAAATGGGAACAATTAATTGACTTAGAATATATAATTTAAAATATCAAGTCAGGCATAGAGCATACTCTTTTTTTCTGTTGTCATCTGTATAGGAAATGAGAAATCATGTTGGGACCCATCTATATATCTATATCTATATATCTATATAGATATACTTATATATTTTATAATAATGTATATTATTATATTTGTATAATATATAATAAAGTATAAAGAATATAAAGTATATATAATGCATAATAAAGTATAATATAATTATATAATGTATATATAAATATTCTTATTTCCTTTTACGATGGTTAGGATTTTGGGCAAGTACAGAAATTAGGAGAGAAGAAATACCAATGAAGATATATAGGTTGCTATAATTCTGAAATCATTTATGCACGCTTGATCTCTAAACTAAAAAATTTAAACTAAAAAATCTGACAGTGAAGTTGAGATTCCCTGAAAAGATTGTAGGAGATGAAGGGGATATAAATATTAGGAGAACTAATAAATTATGAGTACTTTTATGTATCATTCATTCTACTAAGTGCAGTTTCTCATCTGAACCCCTTATAATTCCCATGTAGAAGATAGAATTACATCTATCTGTCTGTCTGTCTATCTCTCTCTCTACTTAAGGAAATTTGGCCAAATTCAAAAGCTAGTAATTACTAGCACTTGGATTTAAGTCCAGAGACATCTGATTTCTATTGCTGAGCTGGAATCATTATTTTATTTTACTTCATCAGTCACTGGTGATGTGATGTAGCTACAGACTGGATGTGATGGGAAAGGAAGTGTTGACTCAGACCAACTCTTGATTGTTTAGGAAGTGAGGCAGAACTTACTCCTCATACAAATCCTATATGCAGCAGCTGAACAGAACAGAGCTATTGGAGAAAAGAGAAATTCTTCTAACTTCTTTTTTACCATTGGCCCTCATCCTGGTACCTGCCTAACCACAATATAGACATCTTTGATTCTTGAAATTCTTGATGGTTATAGGGCAAAGGAAAGTCTAAGCAGAATTAAGATTTTGACATCCTCTACATGAATGGTTCATGCTAACATCCTTGGAGATTATATATCAAAGACATGAAGCTGCATTTTATTTCAAATCCTTCTGCTTAATAATATTTGATGCTATGTGTCAAATAAATTACCAGAGCCTGCCAAGCAGTCTTAAATAAAATAGAATTAGTGGGAAAATACCAAAATATAATATGTGAAGTCATCAAGCTAGTGTATTTTGCATGGAAAATACTTGGAAAATATTTTCTGAATTAAATTAAGATAAATGTTTGCATGGTAGACATGCCCACAAAAATAACACTGTTGGTTGTCACTTTTTAAATCCTGTGTCATTTTGGGTAAATTACTCAACTTCTTTGTTCCTGAATGTCCTATTTTGCTAAGGAAAGGTTGCATTAAAATATGGTTTATGTGGGAGGAAGAGAAGTATGGCACCATTCTTTATTTCAGAACCAATGCAAGCATGGAAACCGTAGCACACCATATGAAAAAAAAAATTCTGAAAGAAAAAAATGTCTAGGGATAATACATATACAGCATCAAGTTCTTCCAGGAACAAATGTAAACTAAATATTTTTCATATATATAAAAGCTAGAAGATTCATCATCAGATTTACAGTATAAGATACATTAATGGAAATCCTTCAGACAGAGGAAAGTGATTTTAAATGGAAATATGAAGATAAAAAAGCTATAAATACATGAGGACATATATAAAATTTTCTCATATTACTTAAATCTACTTAAATGTCATTACTTGCTAAATCAAAATAAACATTGGATATGTTGTTTGAATGTGACATTTTTTGAAGGTGACCATTTAATTAATGATTAACTTAGAGGACTTATGAAACTGGACTTCCAGCAGTTCTCCCCTCAATTGGATGACTTATAAGGCATGGATATAATAAATCTTTTTGCAAGCTTGCCTTGTGTATCATAATGGATTAAGAAGATTAGAGCATTTTCTTCTACCCTACAGATGAGAATCATGCAGACATAGAGTGAGGTCTATGTTTATATGCAGAAGTCAGTGAGAAAATCACACTCATCCAGTCGCCCTTGTAAAAATACCCCTAGAGGAGGAAGAGAGAAACTCTGTAGCAAGGAGGGCTCCCCTTCTACTTCCTCTCCTTCAACTTGTAATGAGAACTTGGTTCTAATCTTCCCAAGAATCATTTGAGTTGAAGTAATTCACTTGGCACTTTTGGTTCAGGTTGTTCTGTACTTAAGAAGATGATGGGGGTGTTGTGAACATCCTCCCACCTGCAGAAAAATACACCACTCAAGAAGTTCCTTGAGCAAGGAATGTGTGTCCTTGGGGATCCAGTGAAACACTCATTTACTTATGTAGGACATGGCTTTTGTCAACATAAATCCTTGGTTTAGTTCTCTCTGTAAGAGGATGTCTGCATGGACAAATGATACTAACCCTACTGAGAATTTCCTGGCAAAAGTACAGAATAGCTCTAAAAATTTCAACTTTGTCCAACTCTTACTCTGTGCCCATGTTCTAACTCTCACAGTAGTTCCAACTGTAGCACTAACTTTATCTCCAACTCTAATTCTGAATCTAACCCCTAACTCTAGCTAAATTTAATTCTAACTCTAAAGTCTATATTTTGTTATCATGCAGGAAAGAAAGAAGCTGGATTTTTTTACATCCCTTCCCTGTTTTTAATCTCTTGATTCAAAACCTGATTTTGGCTGAGATGGACCCATAAATATATTTGAGGTGCTCTGATGGTGGGCACTGGAAAAAATATTTCTGAAGACAGAAGAAAGAGTTTAATGTCACATACATATTGACACATTAAAATTATATAGGAGACCTGCATATGTTTACTTACTGGACAGGAAGGAATAAAGTGGAAAACGGTTTATAGATACATTTATTGATGAAGAAGCTTAAGAATTAGAGAATGTCTCTGTGATGGTCCCTATTTTCCGAACAAATAGAAGAAATAGTCTTCACAGATGAAAGGATAATGTGTAACATAAGGATTACAGGATATTGGTACAATATTGGGAATATGCTAAGAAGAATGTGTAGAAGTAGGTCTGTCCAGAACAGCCAGAATATTTGCTCAAGAAGCATTGAAGACTGAGTTTATATTGGAGTTCATACGTATTGTCACTACTCCCTTTCTAAGATTGTAGTCTTTTTTTCATCATTGCCTTCCATATTAGGTAAAGTGAAAAGATGATGTGTAAATGTATGGTTTAAATATTTCAGTTGGGGAAGTATGTTACACTAAAGCAGAAGGAGTCTTTAATTGATTTTGTTTTGTAAGGATTGCTAATTGTCCATTCTACCCACTTTGAGAATCAAGAAATTAGAAAAGCTATGCTAATCTGTTTTTCTATTAACACCTGTAGATCTTCTAAGACAAATGTAGTGAATGTATTAATAAGAATAAATTACATTTGTTTTGGTGATAAGTGAATCCTGAAATATTATTGATGGATCAAATACAATTTTATTTCTTGATCATATAAAATTCACTGAGTGTTGGGTGATTTATAGGATGGTTGTCCACGGTGTGGATACTCAGTTATCCAAGTTGTTTCACTTGTGTAGTCCTCCAATTGTAATGCAGTCTTTCATGTTTGGTGAAGCAGGGAGAAATATAGCTGGATAGTAGCACATTAGCCCTCTAGCCCATGGTCTTACTTAAATGCAAAGTGGCTCACTCTATGATGGGAGCACATGGATATTAGTTGACCATCAAATGAGCTAGCCACCACTGAGAAAACTGATTTCTCATTTGGAATGAATTGTTTACTTAACTATTGAATACTAAATTGTTTGTAATATATATTAACATAAAATTTAACATGGCTATGGAGTAATATGTGTTAATTCATAAGAATAAGCAGTGTTCACTAAGATCAGCACTAGCTTTGATCTGAATCCTCTTCTTTTATCTGGAATCTTTCTCTTGGATTTGCAGTGAAGGTGTCTACATCATAAAGGACTCCCCATTTCATTGGTCTGCAATTGGTAGACAATTTTCTATTAAAATTTCAAAGTGCAAATTCTCTGTCTTGACTACTTAGACATCTGTCCTTTGTAGCAGCTACTTTTATATTTTTAGAAGCTACTTCTGGTCCTAACAGATAAGAAACATAGCCATCTCATAAAAATTATTTTGGAGGTCTGTGTAGGCTGTTTTTGAAAGAAAAAGTGTTCCACATATATCTTCTATCTGAGAACATCATGTGCAATTTGAGTAATGGTTGTACCTGGGATAATTATATATTCCTCCTTGGCTTTAGCCAGAGAAAATAATTTAATTATGGGAAACCCCTCTCATATTACAATGAATATGGAGTTTTCTCAAGTTTTGCAATTCAGCAACATTTATTTTGGAATGAGTCCTGCCTTGGGGCTTTTCCTTATCTCCATATTGATTCATTTCTGGTGGATCCATATCTCTCACAATAATAAGTCCACCATGACTTTAGCAGTTGGCATTAGAAACCTGAATTTTCAACAAAATAGTTATCCATCATCCCTTTTTGTTTAAATATTTTAAGTACTTTTATAATATCTACCTAGATATTTGCAAAAATTGTTCCACTGACTAAATAAAGCCATGGATTTTCCAAACATTTCATAGTCTTACATCAACAAGAATGTACCTTTTATCAATAGTTTGTAAATGCAAGCAAGTTTCTTTTTTGAAGAAACTTTGTCATTATGTAATCAAATATTAATACTTTATGAAATAGGAAACACTAAACATTCCAATTAGAAAAATGATGGAATATACATAAACATAGAAATTTATTCAAAACCATTATCATTTGCATTAGACATATTTTATAACATGAATACATTTTCTTTCATCTTATTTATTCACATGAATTGTTACCTAAAATAACTCTTTCACTACAAAACTTCCTCATGGCTTTTTTCACCTCTGCCTTTCTGAGGGTGCAGACAAAATGGTTTAACATGGGTGTTACTCTAGTATAATACACAGCCACTGCTATATCAATGGAGAAGGTGACCAAGAGCTGAATGTACATAAATATAGAGGACAAAAGAGTAAGATGAGCACAGTAAAATGAGAGATATAGGTCAAGAGAGCCTTCTGCTGTACTTCAGAACCATGAGTACTGATGAAGCAAAGAATAAAGGCATAGGAGGTGATAAGAATAGAGAAACCAACATACATAGTAGCTCACTGTTCACAACAACAAAGAGTTCAAACCTGTGTGTCAGTGCAGGAGGATTTCAGAGAGCGTAAAGATCACAGAAGAAATGGTCAATGACATTAGGGCCACAGAAGGGTAACCACACCATAAAAGGTTTTCAATCAGGATATGAAGAAATCCTCCAGCCCAGGACACTACCATCAGGAGACCACACATCTGCTGGTTCATTGTGACCATGTAGTGCAGGGGCTTACAGATGGCCACACAGCAGTCATAGGCCATCACCATGAGCAGGATGACCTCAACTCCTCCAAGGAAATGTTCTGCAAAGAACTGAGTCATACATCCACTGAAGGAGATAGTTTTCTTCTAAAAGAATAAATCATTTGGGGGGTCATGTAAGATGAAAAACAGATATCTATGAAAGATAAGAAAGTCAGAAAAAAATATATGGGACATCTTAGGTGCTGGGCTGGTGTTGATTATCACTGCAATGAGTAAGTTGCCTTCTACAGTGCTTAAATAAATATCTGTAAACATGACAAACAAGGGTTTTTGCATGTGTGTTGCATGTTTCAGGCCAAACAGGATAAATTCTGTCAGATTGTTCATTACTCATGCATTTAATTTGCCATGTGGGTTAGAGATTTATCTGCAAATAGCACAGGGTTTGCAATGGTGACAGATAAATTTTGACCAAGCAATTAATATAACTGATAAATACCAGCTTTAAAGTTGGGTCATATTAATAGTCACATATTGAATTAATAGTCTTTTTCTAAACATACACACACAAACACACAGAACATGTTTTTTGACTATTGTAATGCCAGGAACATCTCCTGCAATTTTACATGCATGGATTCTTTACACTCACTGCAATTGGATTTTCTGCCATTGAAAAAACAGGTGTAAAAAAAACCTATCGGAGGAGAATAGACTTGAACTATCTGTACCTAATACCCTGTGTTTCTTTTACATCATGCAAGCTGATAAGGCTAAGCTGCACAATTGGTTTTCCTTGTTAATTTTACCTTTTTTAAGAGTGACTAGAAAGCATAAAGTGATTTCAAAGTGAAATTAGGGATGATGCCGTGGGTGTAAAATCAACAGAAATGAGTGACTATTTGAGGTTGCATCAAGACATACCTGATGGGTATGTCTGTGAGTTCATGCTACATTGCAACAGAATTGCTTATGAATACAACCTCTTCTTTAGAGAAAACCTCTGCAGGAATGATATCCTGTAGAGAATAAAACAAACAATTTGGGAGTGGATGTGGATCAGCGGTTAAGCACTGGCTTCCCACATGTGAGGTCCAAGGTTCAAACCCTGGCCCCTGTACCTAAAAAAAAAGAAAGAAACAGTGTGATGTAATGTATATAACCCTAAATTATTTGAAACTCCTAAATCCATTATTGTGGAACTCCAGTTATACTTACATTCTGGAGTATTTTGCAAATCAACACACATTTTTAGGAAGATTATGAAATGTAATCTGAATATGTTTTGGAAATATACTTTAATTTGAGGCAACAAAGGCACCAGAATTTATTGGTCAGAGTATATTCTTTAGAATAGACAGAGTATTTTTGTATTCTGTTTTCCAACATGTGAAGTTTGTATGAACTTTTGTATTACTGAGCCTTAAATTTTTCATATATAATATAAGAATAATAGCAAAGGGTGTAGCAGAAATGAAGAGCACCATTATACTTTTGTCAAAGTTTGTATCCAAAGGCAACAAAATAGTTTTCTACATTCTTCCAAATTATTGATTAAAAATAGAAAATGATCTAAATATGTATCAGATGACCATATGGGGAAGGGATTGTTAAACAAAAGTATTTAAAACATAGGAAAATATGATAACTTCAATTACATTAAGATATAGATCACTGTTGAAAATATTTGCAAAAAGTGTTACCAACAATTATTTCAATAGAAATAGTATTTTCAAAAATAATGTCTACTCTAAACGTTTATAAGACAAAACTAATGAAAATGTAGTTTTAGGGGAAAATATGGGACATCAAGAATCTACTATATCTTAAAATATCAAAAAGTATCATTTAAAATATGAAATATTTTTAACTGGCAAATTAACAAGGATATATATATATATATATGCAGATTTTAAAAATCTGCCAGTGAAATTCCTCTATGTAATAAGGGCTTTATAATTGTTGATGTCCCTAGGTCCACTCTTCCTTACTCCAAGGAATGTATTCTAGGTAAAATCAATGGGCAAAAATTATGCAGTTTATATTTCCAATATTTTTTATAATACTGAAAAAGTGGAGAAAATACAAATTTCCACTTAGAGGGAATTATTAAAAGAAAGAGTTTTTTGTAAGAAGAATTAATGATATGGAAAGTACTTTCAGTATAATACTGAGTGGAAAATATAAGGTACAAAATGCCTTATATATTATGCTATGAATTGTATACAATGACATATGTATAAGGAAAGTATTTAAATAGAGTATATTAAGATAAATAGTGCTATCTGAATTATGCCATTAGGGGCAAATTTTATGGACATGTTTCATAAATTTTCGATGTTTTTTTTCTATATAGAGAATATATTGCCTTTATAATCAGTAAAATGATTTAATTAAGGAAGTTTTATTTTCTTATCTCATATCTGTGCCCATATATCTCAATTGACTCTTTTTCTATGTAATGGGTATTCTGGTCCTTACTCATAAAAATCTGAGATAGTGGAAACACATGTTTACATCTAACTTACCTGTAAAGTGAACGCTAGTGTCACCTAGAGAGAAAAATAACAATAAAGTCCCACTAACTGTAACTACCTCTTTGAATGCATTTGGAGAAATAGCAGGCATTTTATTTTTAGTGAACATGTTGCCTGGACGTAGCAACCACTGATCCATCATTAACCACTGCTCTGCAGCTCATTCATTTTTACCTTAATAATAGTAATTTTTTCCTCACTTGGTGACTTGAAAATATTGCTAAGAGAGACTTTCAAAATAAATCTGAGTTCAAGTACTGAGTTTATTTTTGCCTTTCACCAACCTGTGAATGTGGAACACAAGTATACCAGCTCAGATATGAATTTCTTTAGTCAGAACTCCCAACTACCCTTCTAGGGTATGGGCTGAGTTCTTCTGTATAGATATGAACGTTATGCCCATAAAATTTAACAAGAACAAAGATTTAAAAATATATATATTGGCTAAACAAACTTATGCCAAATATTAAAAAAATATGAATGACACTTATGACCAAGAGCTTTGGAGTAAAATAAACTGCAGCTCTTGGGACTGACTGATTTATTTACTATTTATGCAACCATGGGCAAGTTTCTCAGCTTCTTTATGCTTCTTTTCTGATATGTGCAAAGGGCATGATAAGAAACTGTTCTTATAAGAGTGTTATTTGAGATGATGCATATAATACTTAAATGGATATCTGGCATGGAGGAAATTCTTTGTTTCTTGTTGTCATCTTTTGTACAGGAAAAGAGAGCTCATGTTGTAAATGACCCAGGTTCTGGCAAGAAATGTCTCAACACATATTTATGGAGCTTAAACTCTTTTTTCATACTGATGTTAGGCTTTTGGTCAAATGCAGAAAATAGGAGAGAAGAATGCCTAAGTTATGAAGTATTTAACACAGATTCACATATCCTTACAAGTCTGATATCTTTTATGTGTGTTTGATGTCTCTAGTAAAATACCAGACAGTAAAGTGAGATTTCCTGAAAAGGTTTCAGGAGATAAAAGGAATGTGAACGCCATGAGCACTAATAAATATCATGTATCGGTCACTCTGCTAAGTTTAGTAAGTCATCTGTATTTCATGTAATCCCTGTATCATTTCATATCTATGTCAATTTGGCCAAACACAAAAGCTAATAATTAGCATTGCTCTGATTTAAGCACAAAGTGACCTGATTTCTATTCCTGAGCTCTGTTCATGATGCCATTTTCCCTCATCAAACCCCGGTGTTCTGCAGTGCCTTATACTCTGGATGTTGTGGAACAAAAATTCCTGACGCAGACCATCTCAGGATTGTTTAGGATCTTTGGTTTCACCACCAGTGGCAGTCAGGGACTTACTCCTCAGAACTAGGAAAAAGAAGGTGGAGAAAAGAACTTCTTACTTCCTTTCCTATCTTTGACCCCATTTTATTGACCTACCTAAGGACTCTGCAATACCATCGATATTAGAATTTCTTGATGGCTGGAAGATGGAAAGACAGTCTATGCTGAAATTTAGATGTAGGAGCCTAGACATCTCCTACATGAATGGGTCATGGTAGCATCCTACCATGATTTATACCCAAAAGACATGAACTTGCATTTATTCCTCAAATCTTCTACTCACTAATTATATGAATTTATGAAAGTCACTTAACTTACCTGAGCCAGTAAAATGTGTTAGAGAAATTAAGTTACTCGGAAAAATACCAAAATTAGGTTGTGAAACCATCATGCAAGGGTAATGCTTGAAAAATATTTTCTGAATTAAATTGAAAGAAATGTTTGCTTGACAGCAACACTCAATAATATAGCACTTTGGCTATCATGTTATGAATCCTAGCCAATCTGTGTAATATTTGGGAAATTACACAACAACTCTGTGTCTCTGTTTCCTTTTCAGGAAAGTAGAATGTTGCCCGGTAAGGAGGTAAGGACGGCGCGAATGATGTTCGCGGAGACAGGCTGATGGCGCAGTCTGCTTTATTGCAGAAGCTCACATCTTATATCGTGGTAGGGAAGTGGGTGGGGTGTGGTAAGAAAGTAGGAGGGACATAAGAGGGAGGCGGGAGCGAAAAGAGAAAATGGGGGGGAGACAAACAGCAAGTGGGCAATAGGGCAAGAGAGGGTGATATCACCTGTACCAGGCCGAGGGCGTTGTTACCCATTCCAGCCACCCTGCTTGGCCAGTAGTGGTACCAACTATGGGCTTAAGCTTACTAGATTGGCGAGCCACACTTCTGCTTGCTTCCCCTCAGTAGAAGTTTGCAAAAATACAGTTGTATACAGGAAGAAGATAAGCATGGAATTGTTCTCATTGTGGCAACCAATGCAAGCAATGAGGTGGAAGAGAATCTTGTGAAAGAACAAATTTTAAAGAAATTCATGAAGTTCCAACACTTCCCAGGTAAAAACATCAGAGAAATCTTAAAGAGCATATGTTTCCTCAAAACTACAGAAACAGATAAAGGGCTGCATTTAGTGGGCAAGTGCCAAATAAAGAAATGTAGCTTTAAAGAGCCAAGTGAGAAGCTACTGGCACCCTTCCTGGCCCCTCCATTACATCCTTCCCAAGGCAGTTTGGAACTGGCCAGAGCTCCCTTTTTGTGTCACTGGCCATTTTACAACTTAGAAAGAATAATTTGGGAAAAAAAATTATTCACTTGCATATTCTCCTCCCAGAATTTGCCTTCCTGGTAAATGCAACTTGAGACAGGGAAAATAGTATTAGAAACAATTGAGTTGGCTGTCCAAAGGTAAAAGCTTACCTGATTAATTCCTGTGGTTGAACTCTGGGAGAGGTAAAAATTCTGTTTCCTAGGGAGTAGAAGAGTCATTCAAATTCTTGTCATTATGGGAATTCCTAAGGCCTCTAGGAAGCACAAGCCCAGGAAAAGACACAGGCCCTGAAAAGACAAGGAGGACCTTTCACTTCACATTAAACTTCAGGTGAGCTTCTTCATTTTTCATTTTTTAGACAAGGGTATTTGTAAAACAATCATATAAAACATCCAGGATTCCCATATGTAACCCTATTATTAACAACTTGCATTGATGTAATACAGTTGTAACATTTGGCAGAAGCAGATTTGTAATTGTACTATTTACTATAGTACATGTTTGAACTCTTTATGTACTGCAGTTCTACAGATTTTTTTAAAAATTATTCCATTATCATATATAAAACCAAACATTTTCCCTTCTAGCAACATTGAGATATTACAATGTTTGTCCTTTTGTTTCTGGCTTATTTCACTCAAGGAGATGTCTTCAATGTTCATTCATGTTGTTGTATGTTTAAGAAATTCATTCCTGTTTAAATCTGAATAATATTCCATTGTTTATAAGTACCACATTACCATGAGATAGATGCAACCCAAATGTCCACCAAACATTGTATGGATAAACAAAATGGGCTAAGCTTCTTGATATTGGAACTCCAAAGAGCTCCAATCAATGCAAAGACAATTTGCCAAAACTATGAAAGGTGTTTTTTGCATTGATTGGTTTGGTTATGTTAGCTCCTAAGACTCAGGAAAATCTTCCTCATCTATTTAGTTTGATATACACTCAAGAAACAGACAGCTCATGGACTATATATCAGAGTTAACATTTTACAACATCAAAATGTACAGCATGCAACAAAAGATTACAAGACAAACAAAGAAACCAGAAATGTTGGTCCATCCAAAGGAAGATGATAAACAACCTAAACTGTATATCCAGAAAACACTAATGAAGAAGACCAGACAGTGGACAAATCATACGAAGATTTAAAAGAAAACAACACACACAGGAAAAGGTCTTTAAAATGCTTAAGGAGATGAAGGAGATGCAGAGAAAGAACTAAAGCTTATCAGGAAAACCAATAATGAACAATATAAGAATTCAATGAAAGGATGGAGATTTTAAAAAAGAACCAAACCAAACTACTGGAGCTGAAGACCACAATAAATGAAATGAAAAAAAACCTCCAGGAAAGTTTCAACACTAGAATAGAGCTGA
>JAQZBX010089472.1:0-12627 GCA_029593785.1 Cabassous unicinctus
ACCCAAATATTACTAAGAAACTACAGGGATTCCCATGCTCCCCGCCACCCACACCCCCGGCACCACCCCACACAACCATTCCCCATCCACGTGGTACTACACCCACAATGGATATACACATCCTGGGGCCTTGCCACCGAGCATATACCACAGTTCACATCACAGGCCACACTCTCTCCCACCCAGTTCTGCATGGTATATTCTGATGGAAAATGGCCTACATTCGTCGTACATTAGTTCTATTTTTACCATGAATCTCCATATTCTTAACACCTTGGAATAGATGAACATTCTTGTATTTGTACTATTAGCCACAATCATCATCCACCACCGAAATCACTATGTTATCCAGGCCCTAGATTATCCTCCAGCTTTCTTTCAATTGACATTCACCTCCCTAGACTACATCTTTCAGTCCCAAACACATTTATAAATCAGTAGTGTTGATAATACTCACTACAATATGTCACCATCAACTAGAACCACTTCCCCACATTTACAGTCTCTCTTATTAAACATTCTACATACATTGAGCATGAGCTCCCCCTTCTCAACCTATATTCTATCTCCTAGTAATCTATACTATATAGTTTAACTCCATGAGTTTATTCATTATATTTAGTTCATATTAGTGAGACCATACATTATTTGTCCTTTTGTGTCTGGCTTATTTCACTCAACATAATGTACTCAAGGTTCATCCATGTTGTCACATGAATCCTATGTTCATTTCTTCTTTTGGTTGAATAATATTCCATCATATGTATATAACACATTTTGTTTACCCACTCATCAGTTGATGGACACTTGGGTTGTTTACATATTTTAGCAATTGTGAATAATGTCACAGTGATGATCAGTGTGCAAATATCTGTTTGCATCCTTGCTTTCAGTTTTTCTGAATATATTCCTAGTAGCCAGATTGTCGGATCATATGGCAGGTCTATATTTAGCTTCCTGAGGAACCGCCAAACTGTTCTCCACAAATGCTGTACCATTTTACATTTCAGCCAACAGTGGAGTGTTCCCATGTCTCTGCATCCTCTCTGGCACTTGTAGGTTTTTGCCTTTATAACAATGGCCATTCTGTAAGGTGTGAAATGATATCTCATAATTTTGATCTGCATTTCCCTAATAGATAGTGAGGTTGAGTATCTTTTCATGTACTTTTTGGCCATTTGTAGTTTTTCTTTGGAAATATTTCTGATCAAGTTTTTTGCTTATTTTTTAAATTGGGTTCCTTATCTTTTTATCCTTGAGTAGTATGATCTCTTCATATAACATGGAGATCAAACCCTTATCTGATATGTGGTTTCTGAAAATTTTCTCCCAGTGAGTAGGCTGCCTTTTCACCTTAACAAAGTCATATGAAGCACAAAGTATTTAATTTTGAGATCTCATTTATCTATTTTTTTCTTTCATTGCTTGTACTTTGGGTGTAAGGGCGAAGAAACCACCACCTACCACAAGAACTTGAAGACGTTTCTCCTACATTTTCTTCTAGGGGTTTTATGGTTCTGTCTTTTATATATAAGTCCTTGATCCATTTGGAGCTAACTTTTGTATAAGGTGTGGTATAGGGGACCTCCTTCTTTCTTTTTGCTATGGATATCCAGTTCTCCTAACACCATTTTGTTGAATAGGCTGTTCAGACCCAGCTGGGTGTGTTTGTTAGCCTTGTCTAAAATCACTTGACTGTAGATGTGAGGGTCAGTTTCTGAATTCTCAATTTGGTTCCATTGGTCAATTTGTCTATATTTATGCCAGTACCATGCTGTTTGTTGTTGTTGTTTACCATTGTAGCTAAGTAATATGCTTTAAAGTCAGGAAGTGAGAATCCTCCAAACTCATTCTTCTTTTTAATGACATTTTTGGCTACTCAAGGCTCCTTACCTTCCCAAAAATTTGATAATTAGTTTTTTCATTTCTGAAAAAACAGCTTTTGGGATTTTTATTTGGATTGCATTGAATCTGTAAATCAATTTGGGTAGAACTGACATCTTAACCATATTTAGTCTTCTAATCCATGAACAAAGAATGTCCTTCTATTTATTTAGGTCTTCTTTGGTTTCATTTAGCGGTTTTCTGAATACAGGTCCTTTATGTCCTTGGTTAAGTTTTTTCCTAATTATTTCATTCTTTTAGTTGCTATTGTAAATGGAATTTTTTCTGACATCCTCCCCAGATTGCTCATTAGTAGTGTATAGAAACATTACTGATTTATGCATATTGATCTCATATCCCACCACTTTCCTAAACTCATTTATCAGTTCTAGTAACTTTGTTGCAGATATTTCTAGATTTTCTAGGTATAGGATCATATCATCAATGAAAGTTTTACTTCTTCCTTTACTATTTGGGTGCCTTTTATTTCTTTTTCTTGTCTAATTGCTTTAGCTAGAACTTCTAGCACAATATTGAATAACTAGTGACAGTGGACATCCTTGTCTTGTTCCCAGTCTTAGCAGGACAGCTTTCCGTCTTTCAGCATTCAGTAAAATGTTGGCTGTGGGTTTTTCATAGGTGCACTTTACTATGTAAAGTTTCCTTCTATTCCTATTTTTTGAGTGTTTTTATCAAGAAACGATGCTGGATTTTGTCAAATGCCTTTTCTACATCAATCAAGATTATCATGTGATTTTTCTTCAATTTATTAATGTGGCATATTACAATAATTGATGTTCTTATGTTGAACTACCCTTGCATACCTGGGATAAAACTCACTTGATCATGGTGTATAATTCTTTTAATGTGCTTTTGGAATTGGTTTGCAAGTATTTTGTTGAGGATTTTTGCATTTACATTCATTAGAGAAATTGGTCTGCAATTTTCTTTTTTCATTGTATCTTTGTCTGGCTTTGGTATTGGGGTGATGTTGGCTTTATAGAATGAATTTGGTAGCATTCTTTCCTATTCAATTTTTTGGAAGAGCTTGAGCAAGATCGGTATTAAATTATCTTTGAATTGGTAGAATTCACCTGTGAAGCCATCTGGTCCTGGGCTTTTCACCTTTGGGAGGTTTTTAATGACTGCTTCAATCTCCTTACTTGTGATTGGTTTTTTGAGGTCTTCTATTTCTTCTAGGGTCAGTGGATTGTTCATGTGTTTTTAGGAATTTGTCCTTTTCATTTTTGTTGTCTAGCTTGTTGGCATACAGTTATTCATAGCATCCTCTTATCTCTTTTATTTATGTGGGGTCAGTGGTAATGTCCCCTCTCTCAGTTCTGATTTTCTTTATTTGCATCTTTTCTCTTTTTTTCATCAGTCTAGCTATGGGTTTGTCAATTTTATTCATCTTCTCAAAGAACCAACTTTTGGCTTTATTGATTCTCTCTATAGATTTTTTTTCTTAATTTCATTTATTTCTCCTCTAATATGTTATTTCTTTCCTTTTGCTTCTTTGGGAATGGTTTGCTGTTCTGTTTCTAGTTCCTCCAAGTTAGGTCTTCAATATTAGTTCTTTCTTCTGTTTTAATGTAAGCATTGAGGGCTTTACATTTCTCTCTCAGTACTGCTTTGCTGTATCCCATAAGTTTTGATATGCTGTGTTCACATTTTCATTTGTCTCAATATAGTTATTGATTTCTCTTGCTTTTTCTTCTTTAACTCACTAAGAGTGTGTTGTTTAATCTCCATATATTTGTTAATTTTCCCTTTTTCCATCAGTTATTTAATTTCAGTTTCATTCCCTTATGAATAGAGAAAGAGTTTTGTATAAATTCAGTCTTTTTAAATTTATTGAGATGTGTCTTATGACATAACATATGGTCTATCCTGGAAAAGGACCCATAAGAACTTGAAAAGAATATATATCCTATTGTTTTGAGGTGTAATACTCTATAAATGTCTATTACATCTAGTTCAATTATCATATTATTCAAGCTCTCTGTTTAATTATTTATTCCCTGTCCAGATGTTCTATCTAACACTGAGAGTTGTGTATTAAAGTTTCCAACTATTATTGTAGAGATGTCTATGTCTCCCTTCAGTTTTGCCAGTGTGTGCCTCATGTATTTTGGGGCACCAGTGTAGCTGCATAAATATTTATTATTGTTACTTCTTCTTGGCAAACTGATCCATTTATTAATACATAATGACCTTCATCTCTTATAACAGTTTTACATTTATAATCTATTTTGTCTGGTATTAGTATATTTACTCCAGCTTTTTTCTACTATTTGTGTGGAATATCATCCTCCAACCTTTCACTTTCAGCCTGATTGTGTCCTTGCATCTAAGTTGAGTCCCTTGAAGAAAACATATAGATGGCTAATATATTTATCCATTGTGTCAATCTATGTCTTTCGATTGAGGAGTTCAATCCATTTACATTCAATGTTATTTTTGTAAAGGCATTACTTATTTTGTCCATTTTATTCTTTGGCTTTCCATTTTCATATCTTACTTGTCTGTCTTTTACCCTTTTAGTTACCCTTACCAATAATCTTCATTTCTATACCCTTTTACAAGTCTCTCAACCTTGTATTTTCCTTTTAGCATGCAGAATTTCCTTTAACTTATCTTGTAAATCTGGTCTTTTGGTAACAAGCTCTCTCTGTTTTTATTTGTCTGTGAAGACTTTAAACTCATCGTCATTTTTTAAGGACAGTTTTGCTGGATAAAGGATTCTTGGCTGGCATTTTTTCTCTTTAAGAACCTTTAATGTATTATACCACCACCCCCCTTGCCTCCATAGTTTCTGATGAGAGATTGGCACATAGTCTTTTTGAGTTTTCCTTTTATGTGATGCATTGGTTTATTCTTGCTGCTTTCTCATATTTCTCTGTTTATCTCTAGCATTTGATATTCTGAATAATGGGTGTCTTGTAGGAGGCCTATTTGAATTTCTTCTGTTTAGGGTGTGTTGTCCTTCCTGGATATTGATATTTATGTCTTCCATAAGGGTTTGGAGGTTTTTGGCCATTATTTCCTCAAATATTATTTCTGCCCCTTTTCTGTTCTCTTCTCTTTCTCAGACACCTATAATGTGTATGTTTTGTGTTTCACATTGTCATTGAATTTCCTGAATCCCTATTTCATTGTTTCATTTCTTTTCTCTTTCCATTCCCCTGTGTTTTCAAGTTCAGATACTTGGTCCTCCAATTCACTAACTCAGTCCTCCACCAACTCAAATCTGCTGTGTTTTTAATCTCATCCATTGTGTCTCTCATTCACAAAAGCACTGTTACTTTTATTTGTAGGCTTTCAATTTGTTCTTTATGCTCACCCAGTGTCTTCTTAGTATCTTTTATATCTAGCCATATTTTCCTTCAACTCCTTGAATTTATTTAGGAGATTTGTGTGAACATCATTGATTAGTTGTCTTAAATCCTGTGTTTCATCAGGATTTTTTATTTGATCCTTTGTTTGCACCATATCTTCCTGTTTCTTAGTATGGCTTGTAATTTTTTGCTGACATCTAGGCATCTGATTATGTTCATGAATTTACTCTGACAGTCATTTTCTCTTTCTTGCCTAGTGGTTTTTTCCAAAGCTGTTTGATTTTTAGTTCAACTTATTCTAAATCTTTAAGATTGCCCAGCTTAAATGATTAAAACAGGAGCAGGGACCCACTAATTGGGTGTAGACCAGATTCAAGAGTTCCTGGACATGAGTGACTCCAAAAAGCTTTTTTATTTGTTGTAGTTCCCCATCCTGCCAGCAGATAGCACTCTTCAGGAACCTTTCCACAGAGGTGTCTCTTTCAACCTACTTCTCGCTGGTAATTCAGGTCTGGCCAGACCCAGTATTCAAAATGGGCTCCGGTGGTCAAACTTACCAAAAAGAAATCACTCTCCATCCTCCGCCACAACCTCACTCCTCTCAGGGAGGAAGGTAACTGTTCCCATCTCATTTTGCCACAGTGAGCCACAGTTTTTACCTAGGCTGTTTGCCCTGAGGGTAGGGGATGAGTTCTATTCCCAGCCATGGGGTCGAGTAATGTAGTTTTCACTTTGGCTTCCTCATCTCTGTCCATCTCTCCCATGGACAATGTATAGCACTCTCCTGGTCTATAGCCCCCCAAAGCATGTTCCTCAGATAGCTTTTTGCCCTTCCTCCATTGTTTTTCAATGAATCTTTTTTAGACCTTTTTATTTTGGTCTCTCAAGAGAATTTAGCCTCTCTGCCCACCTCTCTTTGAATCCTTTTTCTTTCCTCTTGGCTTTGATGACATAATAAATTCCTGGTTTCTCCTCTACTACTGTGGCCATAACTTCAGAATTGCCAGTGCACTCTTATCCTATAACAACTGGCCATAAATTCTGGAATTCCTCAAATTTCTGTCTAGTCCTTCTTTTCTTCTTATCCTTCAACCTCATTCATACTCAGCTTTAATACCCACCTATATGCTAATACCTCACAAGTTTATGTCTCCAATTTAAATCTTGCCTCTGAAATCCAGACTCATATATCTGACTCCTTACTTGGCATGTCCTCTTGGAGGTCTCAGACTATCTAAGCTGAACTACTGCTCCAACCCACAAGCCCAGGCACCTTCTAGGATTATCAATTTCAGTGAATGGAATCACCGTCCAAAAAGGTGCAAAGCCAGAAATTCAGGAGTGATTTTTGCCTCTTCCCTCTCCTTCACCTTCTATATCCAAAATATCACCAAGAACAGTCACTGTTGCCTCTTAAGAACAAACACACAAGGAACAAATGGATCCACTTCTCTTCATCTCCACCATCACCACCCTGACCCATATTACCATTATTTCTCAACCACACCATTGGAATAGCTTCCTATCCACTCTGCCCACATTCATTCACTCTGTTTCTACTAACCTTTTTCTATGCTCCACCACAGCAATCTTTTCTAAAGGAAAATCTGATCATGCTACCTTCCAGCTTGAAGCCCTTCAGTAGCTTCCTATTGCTTTTAGGATACATGTATAACCCCTTAACAAGACCTATAGGACATGCATGGTTCTGGCTGCTCCTTTTCATCAAGTACCAAAGCCTGTTTTGATCTCTTTGCCACGCATAGCTTAACTGTCTTCTCGGCACTTTGTATTCACCATGTTCCCTCTTCAGCAAATGCTGTTTGCATTGATTGGAAATGCTCTTCCTCTCCCTTTACTAATTTAATTGGAATTCAATCCTAAGAGCTCAATCATCACTTTTGTAGGGAAGCCTTCCCTGTCCTCCCAGACAGAGTCAAATCCTCTATTCTAACTGTTCATGCTACTGTGTATGTCTCTTTCATTAAAACTGCCACAGTAGCAGTTTACGTATTTGTCTGTGTAATTATTTATCAGTCTTCCTCACCAGACTGTAAGTTGCATGAGGGCAGGGACTGTAAGTGGTTTTGCTCAAAAAGTGAATCCACTGTATTTAACACACTAGCATATTGAATGATAGATAGTAGATGATCAATACATAATATATGAGTGAGAAAGAATGAGAGAGAAAGAGAGAGGAAGAGAGAGAGAGAGAGAATGAATAAGGGCCAACCAAGCAATCTCTATATTTAAAGTCCAAAATATGTTTTTCTAACATTTGGACACACTCTCAACTTCTCAATCACTTGCATTTATTTGCAGAATGCAGTGCCTCTGCAAAGTAAAACAACCCCAAATCTTGCACAGCTAATGAGTTTTTCTGAAAAACAGGGTTTAGAAGAAATGACTACAAAGTGATAAAACTACTTTTTAATAGTACAAACATGCAGTACTTTGAATATAGTAAGTGTTTTGTAAATATCTGTTGATTATATGAACTTGCACATTCAAATATGATACATTATTTAAAGTAATAGAAAACAAAAATTCTGTAGTAACTGTAGGCAGATTCAGCTTCATTTAAATTGCCTCAAGGAAAGATTTAGTGTCAAAATATCAAAATTATTGGGAAGCAGATTTCAAATATTTTAAGAGAGAGTATCAATTACCTAAAAATGGAATGAGTAAAGGCTACCTTTAGAGTTAGCCAGTTTGCCACTAAAGATTTCCAATGAAAGGATTAGACCATTTGCCAGAGATATTACAAAGGAATGTGTAAGCTATTTCTGTAATGTAAGCATTGTTCAGAATAAATCCTTTTGAAAGATCATGCTTAAAATACCAGGTCTCCCACCATGCCTAATACAGTATCTTACACAGGGCAGAAGCTCAATATATATTTGCTGATCAAACTAGTTTATTGTTTTCAGAGCCTATGGTAATCCACATGAATAGTTTCCATAATAGCTCATATTCACACTTCAAGGGTGAATTTAAGTTTTGGAAATAGTAGGAAAAAAAAGCATTAGAAGTGAAATTTAATGAACTAGGCGATAATTTTTTTTTGCCTACAAAAGGTATAAAATGATAGACATCTGTAAACATTTAGTACTGTATCCGGCACATGGGAAATGCTCACTCAATTTTAGGTATTATTATGATTATGAACTGAATCTGAAGGCAAATTCTCAAAAGGAAATTAAATAAGAGTAACATTGTAGGAATGAATGTGTAGTGATTCTTTTAAAATAAGCAAACTCATTTGAATACATGAAAATTCAGGGCAGTTAATTTGTTAAAATCAGTCTCCAGCACTTTGTTATATATCATTTTATCCCATTTTCCAGTACCTTGAATATAGGGGTAACAACCTATATGTAATTTGGCTAAGGATTTTTTTCCTATATAGAATTGGAAAGCAAAATTCTCAAGATTAAAGGCTTATAATATATGAATATTTCTCTCTTAAATACATATTTAAAACACTTTTCCTAGCTAGACATTTTTCAAGGGGCCCTTACATTGGTTTGAGCGCTCCACATGCTGTGCTGAGATTAGATATCTGACTTTTCCTCCAAAAGAGAGAATATAGAAAAAATTGGGGACCTTGTCCAGGAAACAGAGCTTGAAATTTGTATTCTATAATTAGAGTGCTTTAAAGATGTGAAAATGAAGCAAAACCTTTATGAAAAGTTGTTTCCAGAACAAACGAATTACTATACATTTTGTGAAGGCAAAAAAGAAACCCACCTGGGATAGCTCAGTTACTTTGACACTTTCTGCTGGGGCTGCTGGACATTTTTGCTGTTGAGGTTTCACTTTCTTCTGTGCAGACTTCCTCATAATCTTTGTCTCTGAAATGCACTCTATATCAGAGTCTGACCCTTCTGTGTTTCTTTTTCGGCCTCTACGGCTGACCGAGAGTTCAGAGGATGAAAGAGACTCATGCTTCAAGTTATCATATGAAGAAGACCTGATTTTCTGAGTTTTGCTATGTTCCTTAAATAACAAATAACATGTTTATATATTTTAGTTGCCAGCTTATTTATAATGAATTATCACTTCCCTCATAACCTTATGACAGGTGATATTTCTTATCATTAATAAATTTTTAAGATCAGAAGTTTAGGAAACAGACCTTAGAAAATGGATAACACTGTATTGGCTCATTAAGAATTTGACTCAGGAATAGCTGCAGAGCTGTCCTGAGTCAAGAAATCTTCGGGTTTTAAAATGCAATTTTAGGGAGTGGATGTGGCTCAAGCAGTTGGGCGCCTGCCTCCCACATGGGATGGTCCAGGGTTCGGTTCCCCGTGCCACCGTAAAAAAAAAAAAAGACAACAAGCAAATGGAAAAAGCAACTCAGGGGAGCCAATGTGGCTCAGTGGTTGAGTGCTGGCTTTCCACATATGAGGTCTGAGGTTCAATTCCCGGCCCCGGCACTTCAAAAAAAAAATGTAATTTTATATTCCCTTCTAAATTTCCAATTTTAGATAATAATAAAAATAGATACAATGTAGGGAATATATAAAACATACTTCTAAGCAGATAAGCATCCATAGACTCTCACTCATGCACACACTCTCTCTTTCTCTCACCATAGGAAATATTGAGAAAAAATGCATTAAAGTGCTTTTAAATGGTTACCATCTCAATGCAATAAGGCAATGAGTGATTTAAATTTTCTTATTTATGTTTTATTTTCTAAGTTTTTTTGGATAAACATGTATTACTCTAGTAAGATAAAAAATGATGGGCGTTAAGAAAAACTATTAGTGCTTCATTTTCTGAACTTCATAAACATTGAGGACATTTGGCCCTTGATAAGGTTTATCCTTTATTTGTGAAACATGACACAAAGACTCAATCACACTTTAATTCCTCACCTTAGGAGCTGAAGTGTGGTGGGTGGTAGTAAACTGGGTGATCTTAGTTGTTGGTATAAATTGGAGCTTCTATGGAAAAAAAAATCATTAGGCAAGTTTAAGTAAAAATAACTTCCAAAAGGCATATTACAATAATTCAATATTCTTCATTTCATAAAGAAATCTCTAGATAGCATATGCTCACAGTGATTGTTTAGGGAGCCAATTTAAGTTTAGATAAACTGCAACACTTTCCTGATTAGTAACAAAGGCATAGTGGCAAGATGCTCCAATGGTTTGTTGAAGCATTACACATTAAACGCCTTATAAGCAACCTCAGGATGTCCCTGGTTACCAGACTTCACAGCCTTTTTCCCCCTCTCATACGACCCTGTGATCCCCACCTGTAGGTCTCAAAGTCTGGGTTGAATCCTGGCCTTTGGCGGCAGCTCTGTCTAGTTCAAAGCTTTCGGCCTCAGCTTCAATGAACTCTCCATGAATAGACTGGTCCTAATTGTGTCCCACTCCTAGTAACTGAGATGCTGCCTTTTCCTCAAATCCAGCTCTTATCTTGTACTCTGAGGCATATTTAGGGAGGGGGTGTGGAGCGGTTGCTCTCCCTGAAAACTCTCTTCAAAAGAAGCACCTTTAAAGCTAGTATGTTTAATTGTGATAGGGTAATTGTTAAACTATAAGGGTGAGATGTTAAATGAAACCCATGGAAAGAAAATAGTTACAGGGCAGTGCAGGCCCAGCACCCCTGGCTAAATTCACTTCCCGTGGGGTGAGACCCTGGTTAGGCTGGTTAGGCATCTGGTTGTGCTTCCTTTTGTGGTGCACCTATTAGCCTTTATGGTGCCACGGCTGCTGTCATGGTACCCTGCTCAGTTTCCAGATTCTCTAGAACAGAAATTTTACCTTGCTCTTATAAGTTCCCTACCCCAGAAATCGGAGACCTGGCTCTGATTAGGGGTTGGATCTGCTCTCTGCTGAAAAACTTTTCAATGCAGATGGGCTGCCTGGATTTTGAAATGGTACCATTTTATCTGGGATCCAACTATTTCTTGGTGGCAATATCAAGACAATTCCAAAACTGAATTCATTGTTTCACCTCTGCACCTGCCCCCAAGCCCAATCAGGACTTCCCATTTATTCCCTATCTTAGTTAATGACATCACCAAAGACCCAGGCATCCAAGCTAGGAGCCTCAGTTATCCTTGACTCACCATCGCTTTCAACCCTCCACACCTGATCAGTAATCAAACCTTGATGGTTTCTCTGTTCAAATCTCTTTAAGATGTTGCCCTTGTCTCAAGTCAAGACCTTTTAAAAGAACAATTTTCATGTTTTGTTTGAACTCTCCTCCTATTTCAGAGCCTTTTTGGGACCCATGCCACAAGCACATTCTACACCATATTATTCCTTAGTAAAAAGAGA
The DNA here is from genome assembly GCA_029593785.1 of Cabassous unicinctus. Taxonomy (NCBI): domain Eukaryota; kingdom Metazoa; phylum Chordata; class Mammalia; order Cingulata; family Chlamyphoridae; genus Cabassous; species Cabassous unicinctus. The sequence continues at coordinate 11,525 of JAQZBX010089472.1, forward strand.
GATGAGAAAAGAGAAGGGGGAGAGAGAGGTGTGGGGGTGAGGCAGAAAAGAGACAGGGTTTTCTCAAAATTGGAAGCACATTATTAGAACCTTGTGTTAGTATTTTTTTAAAGCTCTCCAAGTGATTCTAATGTACATTCAGGGTTGAGAACCACTATCCTAGAAGATAAAGTCTAGTATCTACAGCACCTACACATGGAATTGCACATAGCAAACATTCAGTTTATGTTCACTGAAGAGAACCTAACAGCACTTAGCATGACATACAAGCGCCTTTCAGCTGGTTACACCTAAATGTTCTCAGTTACTCTTCTGCCATGTCCCATCCTCTGACATGCCCTGTTGCCCTCAGACACTCAATGGCCAATTGGGTTTACTGTTCCCCAGGTTCACTTTATGTTTGCATGCCTTTGTATAGCTCATTTCCTTTACCTGGAATGGACTTTTCAACCTTGTGCATTTTTCAAATTCTACTATCCTTCATGTCTCTGTCCAAATATTACCCATCCCAAGGCATCCCAAATACCTTTCCCAGTTCCCCAAGGGAGAATTAATTGTATCTTCTATTAACATGACATTTCTAAAATTATTTATTTAGATGTTTATACAGGTAATATATCTATTTGGGTCAACATAGTTAAGAAACAAGGATATTTTAAAGTGTCCTTACCACTCCCGTCTCCATTTGCCCAGCTCATATTTCACTAAGTAACCACTACTACTACTTTCTTGTTTCTCTTTCCAGTGGTTTGTTTCTATACCATTTCAAGTATATCTTGACGTGGTAGGAGAAAATGGTATATTTTATATACAGTCTTCATATTGCTTTTTCACTTTATGATATACCCTGAACAATCTTTATGTATCAGTACATAAAGAACTTCTTTATTCCCTTTTAAAGTTGCATTATATTCTAATGTTTTGTTCTACTCCCCATTCTTTAACCAGACTTTTTGACAGACATTTAGGACTGTAATATAATAAATAGGAAATTTCAAATTTTTGAGTATACCTATTTAATCAATTCCTCAAAGGTAAATAGTCTCCACCAGATTTTTTGGTGGCCTGATATATAATCACTCTTGTGAATCTTCCAAGATCAC
>JAQZBX010089473.1:0-12628 GCA_029593785.1 Cabassous unicinctus
ATGGAAAATTTATCAATGATTAGAATTGTCAAATCTTCACTATGAGAAAATATAGCAAACAAAAAGAAATTCTCCAAAGTCAAACATAATAGGATTCAAAATATACACTATGGAAGCATTGCTTGATAGGTCATCAGACAAATAAGATCACCCTAACAACTTTTATTAAACAACATTGTGAGGCAAGAAAAATAAAATAAAATGTATGAGAGTTCTAAAAGAAGCAACAAAACAGAAGATAGTAGCAGATATCATTGTAAATGTGAAAGATAAAAAGTATTACAAACATAAATTTAAAATATTATTAAATAGGTATGGAGGAGGCAATTTTATACAAAATTCAATAAGGAAATGCCAAACATGTATAAACTAGAAAGAACAAATAAAAAAAGAAATTTTAAAGAAATAATTGACAATAACATGAAATTACATATGTATTAATGCATGTGGGTGTTTACACAGAAAGAATGATTTTGAATGTTTCCTTTGCTATGAGAAAAATAAATCTAATACTAAAAATACCTAAGAAATTATATATTTGTATGTGTGCATATTCAAGCATTAAATCATCTCTCAGTATGTAATAAAAGATTGAAGAAAAGTTTTATAATATAGGCATAAAGAAAAATGTGGAAAACATGTAGGAATAAGTTTGTCCTTCTCTTAAGACAGAAAAGATATGGAGATTATTATTTTTTAAAATCCTAGGAAATATTCATCAGGAAAAAGTAAGTTATACTTTTGGAATAGATTATCTCATGCTGCCATATAAATTAAAACACATCCAAAAATATTAAGTCAGAAGCTCAGAATCATAACCTTCAATACCACCATTTTAGAGAGGAATCAAAACAATGAAGACACAGAAAAGTACCAGATTTTTCAACCCCTATGTATTCGAATACAATAGATATACATATTCAAATATATGGAGGAGACTACCATCGATAATAATTCTACATAAATTTAAATTGAAATATAAATTAAGATATTGCAAAAAATGTCATATTAATGAATATGAAGTCCTGGAAATGTAATCTCCAACCATTCTAAGAATGAAATTTGAATATAAAACTGACAGTGATGTCTTTTATAAGGAAACATCAGTGAAGTTGATACACATAGATTCACATTACTTTAAAAAGCTGCATATGCAGTATTAAATTTTTCAAATATTGAAAATATGAGAATATTAGGCATTAGAAAAATATGATCACATATGAAACTGGGATTATTACATTTGGACAGCATAAAATCATGATATACATGCACTAATTTCATATCAAATGAATAATAAACACTTAGCCATATGGGCCTTGACCGTCATTTGATCAATTACAGAATGAAGGATAAAATAAATGATCACAGGCTCCCTGAAAGTGAATTTTTCTTGGTACAGATTCTAAAATACAAAGACAATCTACCTGGGATTGTTTCTGAGATAATAAATAAATATATAATTTATGAATTAGAATGCTGGCTCAGACTGTGAAAATTAGGTAATAAAACTTTATCCATCTTGAGAAGATATGTTATTATATCTCCTTTTGGAGAAAAGTATGTCACATATAATAAGCAATGTTTGGCATACTGAAAGAAAAATCTAATTCCATCTATTACTACATCACATTCCACTCTACTGATTCTTTGTACTTCATCATTCAGAAAGCCTGAATGTAATGAGCATGGCATTCATTTTTCCACCCAAAGCTCAAGCAGAGATAAAATCTCCCTAAAATATTCTGGGTTGAAGGACATGGTTTTTGCAGTCACATTTTCAAAGGGGGAAGCAACACTTCTCAGTTTCCAACTTTAGCACAGGTCTAAGCAACATAACCTTCATTCCTCAGTGAAGTATCAGTTCTCTTCACTTTATTATCAGCCAAGACACTTGTATGAGAGTTAATGTAAAGAAAGTATTTAAAACAGTAATTTTCTCTAAATTAAAAGACAAAATGTTATCTTACAAGGTGACATTATCCAGCAACTAGAAGATCTCTCAAGGTATAGGCATCTATTAAGGTGCTGATAAAAAGGAATGGCCATATCAACTTGATGCCTTACTTTGTTTTCTATATTCTTATTTTGTCCTTAATTCTGTGATGGTGGAGCTATTTTAATCACTTGTTTAATTGGTGCAGACATTATAGAAAGGTGTATACAAAGAAAGCAATTTGAATTGAATTTCTGAATTCAGTTCACTCAGTATTCTTTTCCAGGGTGGCAGTATCCTGTGATTTGAAGTTCTCTCAAAGGTGTGGTCACTTATTATTGTACAATCCCATACACTTCTCCACATGCTAATTATTATTTTCTATAACTAAAAATCATCCTAAACATTTTCCAAAATAGTTTAACAACATTGAAAGAGTTTTTAAGAATACATGAGTTACAGTTTTAAAATATTGATTATGAATAACTATGACAGAGAAATAACACTTAAGTAAACAATTCAAAATATTTAAACAACAAAATTGTAGATATTACAGGAAGAGAATGAAACTAAGAACACAGATCATGTAAACTTTTTAAAATTTTGTATTTAAGAATTTGTAATTCAAAAATCCCTGCTAGAGAACTCAAAACATTTGTTGAACATTCTGCCTACAGCACTTTTAATCTCCATGTCCCACACAATATAGATGATGGGTTCATGAACGAAGATACCCTGGATTAGAACATGGCTGTTGGAAGGTATTTAAGAGATGAATTATCTGCAATCAAACCTAAGAGGAGACTTGCAGCAGATATTACAAACAAAATGAGAATTGCCCCTTGTGGGGAACAGTTGGATAAGGTTTTGTTCCTGGCTTCTATAGAACATATCCTAAGTACCACTGAAAATATATTCAGATATATCATAAACCTAAAGCAAGAACATACTAAAAAATCAAGCATTTATTGCTGGACAAGATACTCAGAGAACCAAACATCTGACAATGTGATCCTCAAAACGCAAGGAATATCCCAGAAGAATTGATAGATCGTGTTTGACCATGTGAAGGGAAACCTAAACATGGTACCAGTCTGGATAGCAAAATTGATGAGCACAGTGGCCTATAAATGACCAGCTGTATGCATGTGCAGACAAGGGGTAATGGTTAGCCCATATTGCAAAAGTTGGCAGATGGAAATAAAATGGTCATAAGACATCACCTCAAGATATATGTGCACTTCAACAAAATATACAGATAAACGTGACCAGAATGTGCTGGGAGAAAAATTAATTTACTGTATGCCAGAAAATTCACAATTAGATTGGGAACAATAACTGATATCCAGCAAAGATCTCTGAGGCATAAATTTCATATAAAGGAGCACATTGGAGAGTGTAGCTGTGGATCCATTACAATGACAATGACTGTTAGAAGGATTCTAGAAATTTCTCCCAGTTAAATCACTATAGAAAATCTCCAGAGGTCTTGAGATATCGTGAAGTGGTGAGGTTTTCCATGTGTGCTGATATGCTGCAGTTAAAGTATAAGATGATAAGATGATTGTAGTTGTCAAATTAGTGGAATGATAAGTACTACAAATCAAAAAAATTAAGATTTTAAGGAAATATGGCAAGCCATCTGCAAGTTTATTAAACAATTTCTAATGACATTCAAATGGATATAGAGTAAATTTCATATGATGACACCTGCAATTTTTTATTAAAAAGGAATTTTTAAAAAAATTAAAAAATTAATTCAAATATTCCTTCAAAAATATAGCATTTTGAATTATTTCCTTTTTATCTTATATGAAAAATATAATATTTAAAATTAATAAATATTTTATTGGAAAATCATGTATTGTTAACTAAAACATATGGCAATATTTTAATGTTACAACAATAGCCATTGTTTAAAAAGACACAAAAATAAGTAATGAATATATCATTGCAAATACATTTGTCTTGATATTAACTTTATATTAATTATAATATCAGATGTGAGATAATTAGCAACTAAAAATAAAAAATAAATTAAAAAATTAAATTTAAAAGAAATGGTAACATGTAATTAATATGTATAAACAAATATACATGACAAAAAAACACAAGTAGGTTTGTGGCATAGATATAGCAAACCTTGTGAGAAAATTAAAAATTTCACTGAAAGCAAACTAGTATTATAACAATTCTGTAGATATCTTCAGTAGTTTAAATTCAGAAGTAATTTTATAGATATGAAAGAAGAGGAGGAGAAGGAAGAGAGAGAGAGAGATACAAAAACACACACAATGCTAACTTATTTGTGATTTTACATTACAATGAAGAATTTCTTTCTCTAGAACCAACACAAAGGCACTGAAATTGATATCATAAATCACATAATATTAACCTTCAAGGCCTAGAAAGCAATTCTGAAATAGGGTAAACACACATATTTTAAACATAGAAATATACTCTTCACATTTGGTATTGATTGAAAATAAAATGTATAATGACTTCGTACTGCCAGAAAATCAGTAGGATGTAAAAAATATAACTATATGCACAAATTGCTAGTGAAGTTGTGGAGCCAAGGATATGCAGATGTATTGCCTGTTTGTGTGCATAAATTGGTACAACTGCTTTGCAAAACCATTTGTTATTGTATTAGTCAGCTAAGACCTGTTTAGTTTGCAGTAAGGAATAAAGTTTAATGAGTGCTGAGAGTCACAGTGATTATTTTCCACTTATGGCACATGTCCATTTTGTTTTGTCTATAGCATTGCTATGTATAATCCACATTCAAAGAGCAGTCTATTGGAGAGCCTTATGTATGGGATGTTAGTGGATTTAAAAGATCTTATAAAGAAGTATTTATGTTAGCTCTTAAATCCACACACATTACTTGTGCTCATATTTTATTGGTCAAAGAAGGTTAAGTGACTCAGTCTGCAATTAACAAATGGTGACTCTACATATCTTTAAAAAAGGTGCTAAAGAGAGGGCCACTTCAGAAGGGGCATGGAATATTTTGAATTGTAGTGCAAACAAGAATTTATGTATTAAACTTTTGGTTGATACACATGCTAGTACCTGCATTGGCAGCCAGGATTATGATTACCTGTAAAATGGAAGAAAAGGATATGAAAAGAGAGAAACACAGTAAACCTCCAGTATACTGGATTATTTACATAACTTTGAAATTATTTTATAATTACTCATTGAAATCTAAATGTGATTTGGAAAATAATTATTATTTCTTCCTTTTAAATTAACAATTGAAAGCTTGAACACCCTGTTGAACATCAATTAAATTTTAAATGCTAAAGCCTTTTTAAAAAACTGAACATCTATTAATATTTATTCACTTCCTTGAGTTTACTTGTTTTAGTTTCCTATGCTGCTCAAGCAAATACTTATGATATGGGTTGACTTTAAAAATTTTGAATTTATTAGCTTATCGCTTTAAGGCTAAAAGAATTTCAAAACAAGGCATTTTCAAGGTGATGCTTTCTCCCCAAAGACTGTGGGGTACAGGGGCTGGTTGCTGGTGATCCTTGGTCCTTAGTGTGACACATGGAGGTGTCTCCTGGTATCTCCCTTCTGTTCTGGGTTTTGTTGATGTTTGGCTTCTGACAGCTCCAACTATGGCTTGATTTCCCTCTCTGAATTTCATTCTGCTTATAAAGGACTCCAATAATAGGATTAAGACCCATCTGATTGTAGCAGGTTACATCTTGAAGTAACCACAGAAAAAGTCCCAACTTATGATATGTTCAAAGCCACAAGAATGGATTAAATTTAAGAAAATGCTTTTTTGGGGTGCACATGATTCCAAACCAACACAACACTATCTAAAACTTGAATTACAGTTTGTCATGTATACTGAAATACAGCGATTCTTATTTCATCAATATTCCTTCCCTGGAAAGTGCAAATTTCCTGAAGTTAAAAAGATATCATAAAAACTAGTATTTTAATTCACCTCTTTGGTTGATATCCAGTTTCTAAGGCTCCAGTATACAATGCTACAGATTAAAGAGCACAGCTTCAGATGTCATCCATTAGAAACACTATATATTACAGAGAAAATATGGGGTAGTTTCATTAATATTTACTTCTCAGTTAATGGTACTTGGACAGTGAATATTCATATAGGATAAAAATAAATTTCACTCCTCCTCACTATACACAAATGATGTATATTAAATGTCACTATAATTCAAAACTGTAACAGATTTAGAGACTATTAATGGATAATGTCTTCATGATTTCAGGCTAGCTGTCATGTATATCTTGTATTATTCATACAAGAAACAAAATGCAAATCATAATGTAATATATTGATTATTTATTAGAAAAGTTTTGTTAATTTCTTTTCCTCAAAGGATATAGAGAAAATGATGGATTATATAACAAATCAGGGAAATGAATCTGTCACAAAAAATATAGACAGGAATTTCAGCAAAAGGAATTACAGACTAACATTAAAGTACGTTAAAGCTTAGCACAATTCTATGTATATGCATATATGTGAATATTCATATTCATATACATACATATACATATATATACACAAATACTAAATGAAAATATAAAATATGAATGAGGATGAGGAGAAAAAAGAAATCTCAAACCCTAATGATGAGTGCATCAATTGGTACAACCTGTTTAAATTATAGTGTGACATTGTTTCAATTGCCTTAGGCTGTGTTATACTTGAGTGAACCCCCAATATTTGGTGGACAACTACTTATTCAGTATTCCTGTCCATTTTGTGTTGGACAAGCCTTTTACTGTAGAAACCAGCATAACTGAGAATCATCCAACCAAATGCCAAATAGAAAAGAGATTATGGCAAAATATAATGCTCTCTTTAATCCACACTATTCCTTTTTTGTCACTTAGTTTGAAAATGCCTGATACCTGGTTTAGCATTATATCCATGGGAAATTGGAGCATTATCATAATATAAGAGGGAACATTAAAAGGTTAAGTATAATTCATTCTATCACAGTTATATTCTATTAAAATTCAAGATTTTTATAACCAAAACACAATGGGCATGCATTATGAGGAAGAGACAAGATTATTCTATTTTGGGCCACTTAGACAAAGGGTCTTAAATTCCTACTCCTTGATGGTTACTAAAGTTTTAATCTTCTCCTTTGCCTGAACCACCACTTTCTATTTCTTGTGTCTGTGATAACTTTTGCTGAAACCTGGAGATTTTGAAATATGTGTGCTATCACTGGAATTCACACCGTGAGACATCTGTTCCTTATGATTATATATAGGCAGTATTGTGACATTCCTTGAATATTAGTAATTATCAAAAACAAAAAAATGGAAATATCAAACATCTTTCTTGGTCTATGCATATTGATTTGTACAAGCATTCTCTCTTAGAGCTTACCCATACAATATCTATAAGGAATAATTTAAGAACAAAAGATGTAACTGCCCTGATGCTTTCTGAGCATGCGTCTTGCCTTAAGCATGGGCATGGATACCCCATTTGCAGAGATATAAATGTCCTCTTTTCCATAGAAATCAGTTTCCTTGCAGTACCTAGCAGTAGAGCCAGCAATCCTTTTCCCCAGGGAGCACAACTGGCCTGCTCTTCCAAAACATCCTGTAGGCAGAGAGCTTTCTATATTGCTTCTAATGTAAGAAAGAGTTATGAGATGGAGAATTCTCAGGCCACCACCAGACAGATTTGTCCAGGCATACATGCTTCCTGTATTTGCACACTGGTTGCTGTGCTCCCTCCAGAACCAGGACCAAGGGTCCAAACTTGGAGTTCAGGCTGGCTCCATGTCTAGCCAGTTAAGAATGAGCAAAAGGCCAGCCAAGGTGCCATAAGATCCTAACAGTTTTTAGATGGCTTTTACTTGGTTCCTCACTCATCCCATTGTTGCAATGCTTTAACTGCTATCTGGAGTTTATAAAGGTATTTCTTTCAGTTTTTGCTAATTGTTCAAAGTTTATGTGGGGTTATAGGAGCTGAAATGTCTCACTCCACCATGTTGATCAGAGCCAGGATTATTATTTTTCTGACAATTGTTTTTTGATAATTATTCATTGTTTGCTTGTATATGAATAAAAATACCGAACCATAAAACCCCTGCATTTAACCAGTTGCAGGATGAAGGCTGAAATTAAATGACCACTAATTCTTTAAGGCTGAAAGTTTTCTAGATAGGGTTTATAAGTAAAAAGCAGCTTTCACAGGTTCAATTTTGAGATTTCACAAGATTAATTATTTTACCATCAGAATGTTCAATCATCCTCTGAAATACATAAAAATAAAACACTTTTTTTATTGAGAGGATTTTTTTTATATCTTTGTTGGTGGGAAAAGTGTATCAGATATTATAAGTAATATCAGACATTCTTCAAACGAAATCCTCTTCTGCAAATTGCTATATTTCATTGCACTTGGTATCTACTTGCTGTTCATCATGGAGAAATGTTGAATGCATCAAGCTAAGCATACACCTATTCAGCAAGATCACAAAGAAAGAGAAAAAAGATTCCAATTAATATTCTGTATTGTGGTCCTGGTTTTTATAGTCCACTTTTGAATGTGGGATGCAGATTTAACACACATATCAGTTTTATATCTTTGTGTGTCCTTAATTCTGCAGTTGTATCTCAATCTTAATCACCTTATTACTTTGTGCAGACATTGTAGAAAGGTGAATGCAAAGAGGACAATTTTAATTGAATTTGCTTATTCAAAATTGTCAATATTCCCTTCCAAGGCAGCAGTATTCTATAACTTGAAGTTCTCTCAAACGTATAGGCACTTATGGCTCTTGCCCATGGTCTTCTCCAAAAGTTATTATTCTTTGACATCACTCAAGAATATCCACAATGTTATTCAAGATACTTTTAGCAATATTGAGTATCTTTTACACAAGAATGTGTGAAGTACACAAATGTATGGAGTTGAAAAAATTAGAAGTAGATATATAGCTGGCATATGAAACAACAAATTAAACATTTGAAACATATGAAACAACAAAATATATGCAGAGTACAAAACCCAGACAGTTATTATGGGTAGGTTCAAATTCAGAACATATATGACATATAAATTAAACTTCATTCAAATAATTTTTAGAGTTGTTTAATCAAGAAAAACCCCCGCTTGGGAACTCAAAATATCTGTGGAACATTCTGCATAGAGCATTGTTAATCTCTCTGTTCTGCAGACTATAGATGATGGGGTTTATGAATGGGGTCACCATGATATAGAACACGGCCATGAGAACATTTTTAAGAGAAGCTTTATTTGCAATGGGACCAAAGGTAACATTAACCCCAGAAATTACAAACAAAGTGAGAACCACCAACTGTGACATACAGGTGGTTAGGGCTTTGTTACAGGCTTTCAGTGAATGCATCCTAAGCACCATTGAAAATACATCAATATATGACTAAATCATAAAAACAGAACATACTAATGCAATACAAACACTTAGACCTAAGGCCTTCAACTCAGAAATTGAACATCTGGAGATGAGATTCTTAAAATTTGTGGTATATCACAGAAATACTGATCGATCACATTGGACTCTGTGAATGGAAGTTTGAACATGGTGCCTGTGTGGACACCAGAAAACAGCAACCCACTTGCCCATGAGCCACCAGCTGCTTGTATGTACACACGTGGGGTCATGGTGAGACCATAGTGCAAAGGATGGCAAATGGCAAAATAGTGATCATAGGACATCACCACCAGGAAGGCCAAATCTGAGTGTACAAGGAAGAGAACCAGGAATGTCTGGGTAGCACATTCTGGAAGAGAAATCGACTTGGTGCCTGTCAGAGAATTCACAATCATTTTGGGAACAGTAACTGAAATGCAGCAAAGGTCTAGGAGGTATAAATTGCCTATAAAAAAGTACAGTGGATGATGTAAATGTGGATCACCTACCATGACAATAACAGAAGATTCCCAGTCAGGGCTCCCAGATATATCATTAAGAATAGCAGACCTTGTAGGACTTGGAGCTCTTGGGAGGTTGATATATCCACGATGAGGAATTCTGTGAAAATGGTGAGATTGTCCATGCTCCCTAATATGTTTCCATCTCCCTATAGTCAAAGTATAATGTAAGAATATGCTAAAAACTCAGTGCAGATAATTCATATTACTCTAAAATTAAATGCCACTGTTAATATCAATATGTAGTTTCTTACAAAGAATTCAGCTTGGAGAAATGGACACAAGTATTTAGAAACCAATGAATTCATATTGGGAATTCATATTTCCCTTTTCACTTTCTTTCAACTCTTCTCTTATATGTTAATTTCAACATTCAATGGATTCAATGATGCGTTCATTGAGTGATCTAAAATGAAGCTCATAAACCTTTCAGTTACTGAGCCATTTACACTATTTCAGTAAAATATCTTTTCAAAGTCAAGCTGAACATAAGCAGGGATAATTTTCTCAGTTCCTTCATAAGCAAATGGGCATCTCAAATATGTTCTATAGCAGATTCTCTGCATAAGCCTATTTGTTTGAACACTGTACTGTGATTGTCTTCATGTATCAGGTAACTTGGATATTTGCTTATATCTCCCAATCTTAGGCCAGCTGATTTAAAATGAGTTTCTGTAACACAGTTAATGAATACTTCTGAGAATCTTCCCAGAATCCTTTTAGTGGTGGTGACCAGATGGATCAGGTGTGTACTCCTTCATTTCAATTGTTCTATAACACATGAGTGTGAGCCCTTACTCTCCTCCTAAACAGCAAAATCAATTAAAGATTTCTCTTAAAATCTAATTGATTCCAGGTTCCTGTTTCAGTGTTTGCCACAGTTCCCTTTCTTACTTTGAAATTTGCCTTAAAACCTGCACACAGTATCTAAGAAAATAATCCCACTTGAAATCACTCCTCCACAAAGGAGGATTCCTTTCACCAGTCATGAATTCCAGTATTTGATGAAGACCCATATTTCTGTCCAAGCATCTTGCCTACATGCTTTCTAAATTTTACTGAAATCTCCGTCCTCACAATAGCAATTGTAGCTACAATTTGGTATGTTTTGAAACATACCAAAGCATAAATAAATATTATTTCAATCTTAATTATCCTTTCAATTCTAAAACTAATTACCTTGAGAAGTCTCTTTCCAGAACTGTTATTTTTATATGTGGAAAACATAGAAAAGAGGGATAGTAAGAATAAAAATGTTAGAAACTCTTTATTTATTTACTCTTTATATATATAATCCATTTGTAATTATAAAATCCTATACAATGGCTAGAATCTTATGCAGATAATAATTATGTTTTACTTTCATTTCTTATGTTCATATTAAATTCTAGCACTTTTGCAATATATCTTGGCAAATTGTTTTTCTCTAATAATCTTTTGATTATGAATATTTCTTCTATCATCCTCAATATATGAAGATAAAGAGAACATATTTTAAATGGAGATTTTATTAAATATTAAAATAATATTCAGTGTTTACACTGATATTTAACTAAAATGTCATTAAACATAACAAAAATTCCAGATGATTTTTAAATTGCCTTTATCAAAATCATGCATTATTATTTATCCTTAGAAGTTTCATTACTATCCTACATGTCCTTAGATTGCATTTTTCTACTTGTTCTGTACAAATTCTCAAGTATCCCTATGCTACATTTACCATATATCTTATAGTTCAGAGTGCATTATGATGGCTAAATGCATAGCCCTGGGCATAAGAAGGAGAGAGATTTCAGGGTTTATCTCTCCACCTTATTATATAAAGGAAATATACAAATTATTTTTTTCACAATTGTAAGTAGTGGAAATACTTAAAAACTTACCCCTCAACAATTGCTAAACACATGAAATAAGTATATATAATAAAAATCTATATAGAGTGTATCTTGTTCCTAATATCTTACAAATAAATATTGGAAGTTGATCATAAATAAAAGCCTCACTGGATATCTCAACCTATCCATTGATATATGTAGGACTGTGTTGGATTATGAGGGTTGATTTCCATGAAATGCTATGGTAACTCTCTTCTGCCTCTGAGTTTCTTGGATAAACATAACATTCTAGTTAAAATAATATTTAATTCATAGTGGCTGTTCTAGTTCAATATCTTGGCAATTTATGTATCATTTTACTTTTAGTGTTTGTAAAATATCAGATACCATTTTTCAAACTAATCACCAATAAAAGCAGAATCAGAAATATTCAAACTCTTTATGAGCATCAGTTTATACATGAAGCAAAAATAAGTATGCTAATGACCTTGAGATACATCACAGTGAATATTCCATTAGCCATGTTAAAGAAATACATGAGTTAAAGCATACAAATATACCTAAGAAATGAGGAAACAAGTCTATCTTCTATAAGATGAATAATAACTTTTGCTCACATATATAGACTATACAAAAATTTTGAATCTACCTCATTCTTCCCAGTCTAAAATTCAAGGATTGACTTCTCATGGAAACTCATGTTTACCTGTAATCAAAGGTACAATTGTGCTTCTATATTCTTTATAAATATGAGTATTCTTTAGGAAGGACATAGGTGTCAATACTCTCAGGAGCCCTGGGGAACTCGTGACTTCAAGCTTCAGAGAGGCAAGTTTTCCTAACCTCTGATTGTTAAGCATTCTTTGCTGTTCTCTTGAGATTAGATAAATTCATAATAATGCTTAGGAAAAGTTA